>OY723385.1:16340988-16600988 GCA_963210295.1 Ophion ellenae | reverse complement strand
ATTATTGGCAGCTTGTCCCAGAGGAAATCCAGTTTTCGATTTCAACCCAATATCCGAGGATGATGTGATCAGGACGCTGAACGCCAAGGTTTCTCTTTCTCTCGCTTCAGGTCCCGACGGTGTATCCGACTTCTGCTTAAAGAGTGCCGCGAGGCAAATCGCAAATGAGTTAGCCACCTTATTCAATTTGTCCATTGAAAATGCTTATTTTCCACCGATTTGGAAAAAAGCCTACATCCGGCCCTTGCTGAAATTAAAACACCCAAAATCGCCATCCGACACACGTCCCATTGCAAATCTATCATCGACCGCGAAGCTGTTTGAAAGAATCATTAAAGACCAGATTATTCAATTCGTGGAAAATAACAACATTCTTGACTGTAGGCAATCGGCTTACCGACGCGGGCATTCCACGCAAACTGCTTTGCTTAAGATCTGTGATGACGTGCGGTGTGCCGCGGACCGCGGAAAATTAACGATTATCATACTTTTCGATTTCAGCAAGGCTTTCGACACTGTCTCTCATTGGCAACTCCTTAAAAAACTGAAGTTGGTTGGGTTTTCCGATCTTGCGCTCCGCTGGATTGATTCCTACCTTTCCGGGCGTTCTCAGTCGGTGACTGATGAACTTGGAAATTGCTCGGACTGGCTGAGAACTAACATCGGTGTACCGCAGTGATCGGTGCTCGGACCCCTCCTATTCTCCTTGTTCATTAACGATATCGCAGTGCGGCTTTCTTTCACCGAACACATGATTTTCGCCGATGACCTACAAATCTGGCTGTCATGCAACCCTTGCGATCTGAATCAGGCTCTTACCAGGATAAGCGTTGATGTAAACGCGATCTATAAGTTTGCTAAAATAAATGGACTAAAGCTCAACGTTAATAAGTCTAAGGTGATGGTCATGGCTTCAAATGCTAGAGTGAGGAATATTAAATTGGAAGCACTTCCAGTCGTTTCTCTAAATGGCACTTCCCTACCGTACAGTAATTTGGAGAGAAACCTTGGCGTTCAGTTGTCGACTGACCTCTCTTGGAGAGCTCAAGTGTCAAACATTTCACGCAAAGTTTTTTCTACTCTACATAAACTCAAATTTCGCCGAAATGCGTTATCACTCGAACTCAAGACTAAACTGATTAATACCTTAGTGTTCCCTCATTTCGACTACTGTTGTCTCATATATCATAACCTAACGGACGAGCTCAATACTAAATTGCAACGGTTAATGAACACATGTATTCGTTTCATTTTCGATTTGCGACGGGACGTACACATTACGCCATACCGGCATCGGCTCGGTTGGCTGTCAGTTAAAAACCGACGGGTGTATTTCCTAGGCATACTAGTCTACTCCATTCTACATAAGAGGGTTTCTACTTATATCTCCGAACTGTTTAGCGACGTGGATCCCGAGTTGCGTAGGTCCATGCGACACGCTACCCAAGTCTTTCACATTCCGACGCACCGCACCATGATGTATCGGAATTCATTTTGCATTTCTGGTTGCTATCTCTGGCACGCATTGCCAGCATTTGTAACCTCTTCACCATCCTTGACTCTGTTCAAGGGTAGGGTTTAACCATTTGCTTGCGGCAGAAATGCAGTAGCTTTGTGAGCGAGTGGCTGTGCGGTTTACCAGTTCTATTGTAAGTAGTTATAGTCTGACTTAGTGTCAGGTGTTCATTTTTCTTTTTTGGTTTTTCGATTTTTGTGTGCTCGAGAGCAAAATGTACAATATGTACTATTTTAATTTTCTATATATTTTATATTATTTTCTATTATTATTTTTAAGTTATGTAATCATAAATTGCCTCAAAGTGAAACTAAGGCATAATAAATTTATCAATCAATCAATCAATCAATATCTCTCTCTCTCTCTCTCTCTCTCTCTCTCTCTCTCTCTCTCTCTCTCTCTCTCTCTCTCTCTGTGAGTACGACCTGTCACTTTTCTTACTGCTCCCGCCTTCTTTCGATTGCTTTCTGCCGCGTTTTGCCTACGGGCAATTTTGTTGCAGGAACAAAGCACGCTAATTATTGCTTTTCACCGGAAAATTGAGGGTTTTGCTGCTTTCCTCGGATTTTGTGCTTTTTTTCCCGGTGAAAAATCTCTTGGTGGATAACCTCACTTTCGCTTTGGCTCCCCGCACCCCGCCGGATCGGCCACCCGACGCGAGCCTTTCCCTCCGCGCATGCGCCGACGATCCTCGGCCTCCTCGCTCTCTGTCGTCACTCGCGAACTACGTAAGTCAGATTCACCTCATAGCTATAGTGACCGCGAGAATCCGAGCGTCCGATTGGCTGGTCATATGACGGGTATCTTGGCTATTTGACCGTCCGACGTGAAGTTGGCCACTGCTTCTCCGGGGAATTTTTGAACGTCTCATAGGCCGGTCACATCAAGTGTAGCTTGGCTCTAGACCGTCCTTCGTGAAGTTGCTCATTTCTTCAACGGGATTTCGCTCACCGAGCGACAACTTTTGGAGCTTCGTATTTTCTGATCTCAACGCTAATATCAGAATGTCCGGAACTCCATCTCCCGGTGGCTCCCGTCCTGGGTCGCCGGCTGGCTCCGAGGGCTCTGACTCCTCTCGTAGCTCTTCACGAAAGAGGGATAGAGATGGTGACGACGTCAAGGTCAAGCCACCTACCAAAAAAGCCATGCAGCCGCCGAAAACACGACAAACCCACACCTTGGACAATGTCATGGATGGTCTGGCGGCCATAAATCTGACTCTGGCCAGCTACAAGTCAATCCTCGACGATATCCCTGGCATTCGCTCCGCCATCACCGACGTCAACGCCGAACTTGTCGCGCAGAGGGCCACCACCGATAGGCTTACCAACGTGACGGACTCGTTGACTGCGCTGACTGAAAGCCTCGTCCAAGAGAATCGGGACCTCAAGGACGCTCTACACAAGCTGGAAAACCGCGTCGACACGCTTGCTCCATCCGCGGCGTCCTCCTCTATTGGCCGCAGCTACTAACGCGACTTCTGCGCATGTGCAGCGGGCTCTCTCGAGCCAGGGAAATCTCAAGGAGTTGACCGTGTCTGGCTTTCATTTCGGCGCTGTCGAGGAGCCTGTTATTTTGAAGCTGGCTTCGGCGATTGCTACTGCTCTAAAGGTGGACATTAACCCCGGCTATCTTGTTAGTGCTCGTTTGCTCAGAAAAAAGCCTTCAGCTCCAAATACTTCGCCACGGGCAAGCGCTGGTGCCGAACCCTCCAGGACTACCTTCGCGGTGGTATGTGGAGGTTCTAGCGTCGCGCTTCGACTGCTTTCGGCTAAACGCAGCCACGGAGTTCTGAAGTACTCGATGCTTGACAAGGAGCAGCTCGGAGGAGTCGATCTTATTTTTCCCTCCTCGGACTTCGTCATCAACGTAAACGAGCTTCTGCCGTCGAAAACCTTGCAGGTCCTAACTGCTGCAAAAAAGGCACTTAAGCCAGCTGGTTTTAAGCACGTTTGGTGTAAGAACCAAACAGTCTTCGTCAAGAAAACCGACGATGGGATCAGGCACACCGTGAACGCCCTCGATGACATCCCTAAACTGCTGTCCTTGTATCCTAATAAAGAGGAATAGCTAGCTGTGCGTGCACACTCGGCTCCAGCCACCGACTTTCGTTTTTGCTGTGTCAATGCCAATTCTCTGCGCTCCCATCTAGACCCCATCAAAGCTTACCTCGATGAATCGCCTGTACTTCATGCCATTGCGGTTACTGAAACTTGGCTAGCTTCTCCGATTCCTGACTCTCTTGTCGCTTTATAGGGATATTATATAATCAGGAATGATCGCAATGTGCATGGAGGAGGGGTCGCCTTGTACGTCCATGAATCTATCTCTGCCAAAGTCATCGCCAGCTCATCGCGCACTGACACCGGGACAATCGAGTTCATCATGTGTCAGCTTTGCAGTCTGGGCTCGCCTTCGATCTTCGTGGCTGTGGTGTATCGCCCTCCTCATGTCCCTTTCACTACACCGAATGACTTTGGCTTAGAGCTTGAAGCCGCGATGGAGAGCTGCACGCACAAGGTCATTATGGGCGACTTCAACGCAGACCAGCTTGGTGATAGCTTTGATGCTCGATACATCAGAGGACTACTCAGCGACTTGTCACTCAGGCTCGTCGATCATGGCGCTACACACTCCACCAGCACCTCCTCGACGTGGCTTGATCTATGCATGGTTGACGAGTCTGATGAGGTTGTCGCCTGGGGCAAGTCTGATACTCCACTCGGCGCAGGACATCATCTCATCCACGCAGCAATAAAGGTCCATCGGATTAAGCCGACCACAAAAATCATCTGCACCCGTAAGCTGGGCAGACTGCTTGACCCCAACGTTAGGGGAGTCTTCGAGGCTGTCGACTGGGATGCACTTTCGACTCAGGAGACTACTGTGGATGCACTTCTCGACGACTTCTATGCGAGGTTCTTCGCCACCCTGGACGCGGTCGCTCCGGTCTCTCGGACCAGGGTCAACTCGGAGTTGCACGCTCCGTGGGTGACTCCTGAGCTTAAGGCCTCTATGGGGCTTGTTCGCTCTCGCTACCGTCGCTTCCGCCGAAATGGGTCCAGCTCTAACCTTGCCGCTTACCGCCTTGCTCGGGACTCCCTCCGTCCGCAGATAGCAGCAGCCAGAGTGAAATACTACAAATCTCGCCTTGCAGGATTAACACCAGAGGCCGCGTGGCGCGAGCTACGCATCCTTGGCCTGACCAAGGACCGCGTGGTAGCGCGGCTCGCGGTCCCGCCTGAAGAACTGAACGCAGCCTTCGCCAGTGCCTCAACGACTAGACGTAACGCCCACAACAACGACCTTACTACTGCTGCTGTGCCGTTGCCGTTTCCGGATCGTCCTTTGCTTGAATTCAGTAGAGTCTCTCCGACTGAGGTCGAGAGAGCTTTGCTGGCCTCTCGCTCGAATGCTCATGGTGCTGATGGGCTCACCCGACGGATGATCATCCCTATTCTCGACATAGTGCTTTGTCCCTTGGTAAAGCTGTTCAACAAGTCTATATCGGACCGCTGTTTCCCTCTAGCCTGGAAGAGAGCGGTTATCCTACCGCTACCGAAGGTGCCTTCACCGACCAATGTTGGGGACTATAGACCCATCTCATTACTGGCGACTCTCAGCAAGACCCTGGAGCACTTGGTCCATAAGATGATCTCCCAATACATCACGCGGTACAATATCCTCGATCCTTTCCAGTGCGGTTTCCGGGGTGGGTACAGCACGGAGACTGCCCTACTCAAGCTATTCAATGACGTCAGGATGGGCATGGACTCTAGGAGGGTGACGGTTCTCATCCTCTTCGATTTTTCTAAGGCTTTCGACACAGTCCCTCACGATCTACTGCTCTGTAAGCTGCGGAACGTCGGTTTCTCCAGCGGAGTGATCGACAGGCTTAACTCCTACCTCTCTGGCAGACTATAGGCTGTCAAAACCGAGGACGGGTCCGTGACTAATTGGCTGGGCACAAACACAGGTGTTCCGCAAGGCTCAGTCCTCGGACCTCTTCTCTTCTCGCTTTTCGTCAACGACATCGGCTCTGTTATCCATTCTGCGAAACGTCTGCTGTATGCCGATGACCTGCAAATTTACTCCAGCTGCTCGCCGGTCGACCTTGCGGATTGCATCCGGCAGCTTAATGAGGACATAGCCAGAATAAGCGATTGGGCGCTGAGGAACCACGTAAAACTGAATCTCCTCAAAACTAAGGCCATTATCCTCGGCAACAATCGACTTATTAACCAGATCGACACCTCTGAGCTTCCACTCCTGGGTGATGGGCGGATCAACGTTCCCTACGTCACTTCAGCAAAGAACCTTGGTGTCATTATCGACTCCAAGCTATCTTTCAAACACCACATTGCTGGAGTTATCTCTAAGGCCAACGGCGTATTATTCAAGCTGTGGCAGCTTCGCGAATACACCGACGAGAGCCTCCGTTTAACACTGGTCTCCACTCTGATGCTTCCTCACATCAACTACTGCTCCTCTGCTCTTCTTGGAGCTGGGGCCGTCAATGACCTAAAACTCCAACGCTTAATGAATAAGGGGATACGATTCATCTTCGGCCTACCCCGGGATGTCTCCATCTCGCCTTATAGACGCAGGCTAGGCTGGCTCTCTATTTCCACGAGTCGCAATTTTGCTATCGCCTGCACGGTCTATAAGACTACATGGGACTGCAGCTCCTATTCTTCGTGACCTACTACTAGTCCACCAACCAGCTAGATTCACAAGGCATCCGCGGGACTTGGTGGTTCCGGCGCACCGCACTGAGTCTTTCAGATACGCCTTTGCCATATCTGGATCGCTCATCTGGAACTCGCTTCCAGCAGTCGTACGAGAGTCGGAGACCTTGGCTTTGTTCAAGACGCGTCTGAAGTCATGGTATCTCCAGGAGTCACCCTAGTGCCCCCTGCATCTGTCGGGTGTGCACGCCTGCTTGCACGCACGCACATTTCTTATTAATTTTTCCTATGTCTTCTTTAATTATTTTTTATTTTATTTTATTCTTTTAAATTATTTTTTGAGTGTATTGGCTATGAGAGAGAGCACTCTCAATTTAGATTTAATCTCACTACTCTGCTCATTTCGCGAACTACTACGCTACCTAGTTTTAAGTTTACTTTTTGTCATTAATTGTTCACCGAACATTTAACTCCATGTCTTGACATGTATTCGCTGCTCGCTCTGTATTGTACTTCCGTCATGTTGGGTAAACAATAACTCACTCACGATAGCTTGCTATCGAATTTTTGTTCAACTATGAATAATAAAAATTTGTATCTATCTATCTATCTCTTCCAGGCTTCTCCTGGGCTTCCAGGCCTCTCTGCGATCCGCGTTCTCTGGCCTACCCTCCACGATTCTATCGTCACCTGACACTCTCAATTAGTTTATTTACAAATATTCACGCTCAGTGACCACCACATTTAACACTCATGCTCCATTGCGTAGATTTACAGCTTCCCAACCCCCTGTGCAGTAGATGACCAGTGAGCTGAAGCGTCTTTTAAGAGAGCGAAATTCTCTCTATCAACGCGCTAAAAGGACAAAAAGCCCTTTGGCTCTCACAATTGACCGCCGTGCGGGGGATCAACTCGCCGCTGAGATCAGGCGGTCCAGGGAGTCTTACCTCATGGACAGACTGCAGGCTATTTCGGATTCTGCTCGGCTCTGGAAGGAGCTAGCTAACCTTAGTCTTATCAGACCTACTCTATCCTCACCTTTTCATTTTTCCTCTCCTGATCAACTGAACTCATATTTTCCTTCCGTCTCCGCTTCTGTTGCTCCACTATTTAATGATCTCTTTCTATCCTCTATGGCTCAAGTCAATCAACCCAGTGTTACCTTTTCACTCATACCTGTAACCGAAGCCGCTGTGCTCCTACACCTCCAGTCGATATCTCCAACCTCTCTTCGCAGCGGTTCCGACGGCATGTCCCTCTTCGGTATTGGGAAAGCTCAAAGTTCCGTAATTCGTGCCCTGACTAAGATCTTTAAGTCTTCCATTAATCCTTCGTACTTTCCGCCCGAATGGAAGCAGGCATATATTCGCCCGTTATCTAAAGTAAATAAACCTAATTCTCCTGCTGATACTAGACTGATAGCAAATCTACCTGAACTTTCCAAGCTTTTTGAGCGCCTCATCTTCGATCAAATTATTAATTTTGTCAACACTCACAGTTTACTCGATACACGCCAATCTGGTTTTCGTAAAGCTCATAGGTCACAATCTGTCCTAATTAGAATCACCGACGATATCCGCCTGGCCATCGATAATAAAATGCTGACAATACTTGTACTCTTTGATTTCTCCAGGGCTTTCGACACCGTTCCTCATCTAAGACTACTGTTAAAGCTTAAGGCCCTGGGCTTTACCGACCCTACTCTATCCTGGTTTTTCTCGTACCTAGTTGGTCGCTCTCAATCAGTGATCGATGGGCTTGGAGGTATCTCAGGCTGGCTTCCCACCACTAGAGGTGTACCGCAGGGCTCTGTCCTGGGGCCTGCTCTTTGTACTTTATCTCAACGACATAGGCGCCAACTTGCGGTTCTCCAACAGAATGGTCTTCGCGGATGACACGCAAATTTACCTTCACTGTCGCCCCTCGGAAATTAATGGAGCGATTGCTATGATTTCTCATGACGTCAACGTCATATCTGAGTATGCTCGTACAAACGGCCTCTCGTTAAATGCTAACAAGTGGAAAGCCTTAATCATTGGCAGTAACGGCAATATACAAAGTATAGACTTGAACACCTGTCCTCCCATCTTATCAAGCAATGTAATCATTCCGTACGTAAATGGGTCGATAAACCTTGGCGTCTACTTCACTTCGAACCTCTCATGGCGTAAACAGGTTACTCACATCTCCCAGAAAGTGCACTCCTCTCTCCATAAACTAAAATACCACAAAAACTCCCTCTCCATAGAACTCAGAATCAAACTTGTTTCGACCCTCATCCTCCCCCACCGGGACTATTGTTGCCTAGTCTTTCACGACCTTACCGATGAGCTAAATACTAAACTCCAAAGACTCCTTAACTATTGCATCCGCTTCATTTATAATCTAAGACATGATGAGTCTATCACTCCCTACCGACATCAACTTCAATGGCTGTCTGTAAAAAATCGTAGACTTTATTTTTTGGGCATTACCGTCTATCGAATTCTGTACCTTGATTCTCCCAGCTATCTCACTGAACTATTATCACATATTGACCAGTCCATCCGCCGTTCCCAAAGACCGCTCGCATCGTCTGCCACGGTTCCCATTTTCCATATTCCCATCCACCGCACCGCTGTTTTCCATAAATCCCTTCGTTTATCCGCAGCTTATCACTGGCACTCTCTCCCCAATTCCATTACGTCATCGCAATTCCTCCCAGTCTTTAAAAATCGCCTGCACGCCTATGTACTCAAAACCGAACGTCAGACACCTTAGCTGCACAGAGTGGCCAGTATCTTGCTTTCTAGGTAGCGTAAGGGCCTTCGTCCCGGTACGCTCAAAATCATCTGTACTTAAAAGCTGCTAACAATAACGCGTAGGAAATCTCAGCTGTTGGCTATCCTAAATTGGCGCTGTATTACCCTATCTCACCGTACTCAACTATGTAATCGTTGTATCTTAAATTTACCGTGTAATTTGAGTTCGTAAGTAATTTTAGTTTGTAAGTAGTTTTAAAGTACTCTTATGCGCTTGTCGCAAAAAAAATTCGAAAATCTCTACTCTTCTATTACCTAACTTTGTATCTATTATCTTGTAACACGTTGCCCTTTAGGTGGCTTGGGCATATTAAACAATCAATCCATCAATCAATCAATCAATCAATCAATCAATCAATCAATCAATCAATCAATCAATCAATCAATCAATCAATCAATCAATCAATCAATCAATCAATCAATCAATCAATCAATCAATCAATCAATCAACCTCTCTCTCTCTCTCTCTCTCTCTCTCTCTCTCTCTCTCTCTCCCTCCCACCTCCCTAAGAATGCAAAACATTACTGTTTATTAGAAATTACGATATACAACGGCCGCCAAAGACATTTCACTTCTATCACGCATACTCAGAGACAGGCACTGGTTTTTTTTAATTACCCGAAATTTAGCCTCTAAATCGACATAACTTTTGTTATATTCTGCAATGTATGTTTATTATAAAGAAATCATTATTTGATACGAGTCGTTAAAAAAAAATACTCTTGAGCGTCCAAAGTCTCAAAAATGTGTAAATGTATGAACAATTTCAACTTCTAATTTTATTATAAAAGAAACTTATTCTCTTTATTTTGACCACATCATGAATGCTTTCTATGATATGTAGCATGTAGCAGAAAGAGTATAAACTAGATAACTCTTTAAAACAAAGGTACATTTGAAATAGCGTTCGGTTTTTTGAATAATGTATTTCGAAGTTGACATTTTTCATACATTTGCGCATTTTTAAGACTTTGGGAGCTCATTAGTCATTTTATTAAAACCGATTGTATGAAATGATGATTTATTTATAATAAACATAAGTAGTATAGCTGTGACAGTTCTAACTCAGGTCCTCTGAGGGGGGTGCGGGGCGGGGGGTTCACTCGGTGGAGAGGCTGACGGCACGCGGGGAGGGGGAAATCATTGGAGCAGACGAGGGGGGTATATATCAATTATCGATTAATCGATCATCGATTATTGATCTTTATGTATTTAAAATTTATTGTTGATTTAGTTTTGTCTCATATTGTTTACTTCATGGATTTTATTATTTAGCGACTGTCGCCCGAGAGCCAAGTTGGTTGACCCGTGTCGCTGGGAGAAGGGATCGGATTACACGTATGCATGAGAGAGAGAGCGAGAATGTGAGATGGAGCGACCGCATCGCATGCATGTGAGATAGAGCGAGATATACATTTAATTTTAGACATACAACGACTAAAGCGGTCGGGTTTTTTTTGGGTGAAATCCCAAACAAACCCACGAACGTCTTCAAACATCTATTGAACGTCTTCGAACAATTATTAAACGCTTTCGAACATATCTTGAATGTCTTCGATCGTCTCACGAACGTCTCCGAACGTCTCATGAACGTCTCTTGAACGTCTCACGAACGTCTCCGAACGTCTCTTGAACGTCTCACGAACGTCTCCGAACGTCTCACGAACGTCTCACGAACGTTCCAAGAACATCTCCAAACGTCTCGTTAATGTCTCACAAACGTCTCCGAACGTCTCTTGAACGTCTCCGAACGTCTCTTGAACGTCTCCGAACGTCTCTCGAACGTCTCACGAATGTCTCCGAACGTCTCCGAACGTCTCACGAACGTCTCACGGACGTCTCCGATCGTCTCATGAACGGCTCCGATCGTCTCGTGAACGTCTCCGAACGTCTCCGAACGTCTTTGAACGTCTCACGAACGTCTCATGAACGTCTCACGAACGGCTCCGAACGTCTCACGAACGTCTCCGAACGTCTTTGAACGTCTCACGAACGTCTCGTGAACGTCTCACGAACGGCTCCGAACGTCTCCGAACGTCTCCGAACGTCTAGCAATATGTTGAGAGGTACACAAAAATTGAAGTATGTTCCCCTATTATTATGTGTTACATCCCACGCAGCATTTTTCAAAGCATGACTCCACTCAGGACTTAGAGAGATGTAGTTTTTAATCGTGGTTGTTATTCCAACGTTTCGACTGCGATCAATCTCTACACCATCGAGCTCATAACGAACTTCATCGGAGGGGGAAGCCGCTGTCGACGAGTGTTCTGGGGGGCGGGAGTCAGGTAGTGGTGAATGAACGTTGAAAACCCATAAATCTCCTAATTTATCATAGACATAGAAAAAGATTAGCATCGACGCAATGTTTTTGCTTCTACACCATTTAGTCTGTGTGAAAATGAAACTAACACACACGATGTGTACGTGTAATGGCCATATATGGGTAGGAAAATTTCGTTAATTTGTAGCGATACATGAAGGGGACGGCTTTTCAAAGCCGTTTATTCATGTGATGCAGGTGTGATGCGCTTGGTTTCGTTTCCGAAATCTTTAAAATGTTTGTATGCGTGTCCGCTCCTGTCACGACTCTCGCCGGCACCCGAGACAGGTCCTGCAAGTCGGTATTTCTTAGAAAAACTATAAACTTCAGAGATCTATTGTCAAAGGGTTTTTGACCCCAGATGGGCCACCGGAGCACAGCTGCACTCGGGAAAAAAAATGTTTCGATGTATCGAGGACTCGTTTTCATTTCGAAATATAACGTCGAGATATTCAGATGTGCGAGTATGTACGCAGTGCATCCGGACAAGCACCCCCTGGACTTGACGAAAAACTTACCCTGGAACTTGGACTACTAAACTAAAAACTAAAACTAAACTAAACCTGGACTTGGCTTATTGTGGGATCGTTTGACAGAACATCATCGGAACGATAGTGAAGTGATATCATATCTTCCATGCATGGAGCATTATAACACACCACAGATGAAAGATAACATCGATGGCCCCCCACCTCAACGTCGGGAATGTGAAAAATGCTGTGGAATCTCTCCACGTATGGGGTTCTTCAAACGTGTTTGAACCCGATTTTTGGGAGTGTCGAAAAATGTCGGGGAAATTCTCCACGTACGAGGTTCTTCGAAAAGGTTTGAACCTGTTTTTCATGATTGGAAAAGTGGGGAGAAGTTTGAAAATTAAGGTGGCAGGGTTATGAGGGAGTTTATAATTTCGTAGTCCAAGCTCAGACTGCAGTATTCCATCGCGACATCAATATCTCTCCACAAAGAACTTTGAAAGTGCGGGGAAAATGGACCTCTCGAGTATCAACAAAGTCAGCGTGATGGCGGAATTTCTTCCAACGAAGAAGCTCTCAGAACTCCGCGTTCACTCGGATCATCGAATCTCTGACATGAGGGCCGTACAAACCAAGTTTCGGAAATGCTACATCGCGGACATCGCGGATGAGTTCGCTGTCTTCTTACCAGCGCGACTTGTGAAGACCTTCGACGAAGATTTGGAAATGTTTAAGCGAATGCGGCAAGCTGCACGTGGCCATAATCTCTGGATGACATACAAAGGTAGAAAATACAACAGCATAAACTTTTTCTAAGTCTGAGCACGCAGATGGTGGAAAAGAGGAAATTCGTTGGAACACCATCGTCGACTGACTGTCCGCATCATCGAGAGTATGCTGCAACTGACGCGTAATAGTGAACTCTACATGTAGTTGTGAAAAATACAACAGCGTCAAGTTTAATCGTCTTTGAGTGTGGTGGAATAGGGCAAATTCGTTGGTGCAGCATCGTTGAGTGGAACAGCCGTCCGGATCACAGCCGTCTAACCACCGTTTTCGACGTTTTAAGTGTTTGACTATGTGAAAATGTATTTAAAAAAAAACTGTTTTATCCAAATGTATGAAAAGGAGAAATGCAAAGCAATTTTTGTCGTAGAATAAATGAAGAATACAAATGGTATATATTTTCATCGAAATGTTTTTTATTCATTTTAAAAAAATCCCTCGCTCACACAACGCTTCGTATACACTCAACCAGATTTTCAGCGATTTTACATTATCGTGGGCGCAGTTGTATTTCGTGTTGAAGGAATGGATATTCATACAGTGCCCGACTGTATCAGTCTCGAATCAGCAAAAAATTCAGCTATTAAAGTTTCTCGCCAAAGACGCACCAATCTCCATGAGTTTCCGCACATGGGAACTTTATGAATATCCATTGCTGCCTGTCACCTCTAAGCACGTGTGGTCTGTGAAAATCTCGAATCAGCTGGAGAAGCCACGGTATGTCATACTCGCGCTGCAGACGGGACGGAAAAATAAGAAACAACAAAATGCGAGCCACTTTGATCATTATAACCTGAGCGATGTTAAAATTTACTTCAACTCACAGTGTTATCCATATGGAAATTTGAATTTGAACATTGATCGAAATCAATATGCTCTACTCTACAAGATGTACGCAAACTTTCAACCGACCTATTACAACAAACAAGCCGAACCATGGTTGAGCAGGATTGAATTTTTAGAAAAAGCCCCCCTCGTTGTCATTGACTGCTCAAAGCAAAACGATTCTCTCAAGTCCGGCCCTGTTGACGTGCGCCTTGAGTTCGAATTGAAAAATAACATTCCGCCACAAACTTCAGCATACTGCATGATCCTCCATGATCGTATTGTCGAGTACAGTCCAATCAGCGGTGGGGTTAAAAAATTGGTATAAAATCATGCCGATAATGCGAGTCCACGTCAGACAACATGGAGCTTATCGTCGATGTACAGGGCTTCAAGAGACCCATCAACAAATTTGTCCTGAAGGAGATGTCCATCATCAAACTCCACGACAAGGATGCTGAACCGCTGACGCTCGCCTTCGACGCACCATTTGCATGGAACTCTTTACCGGCCAAGTATAAAATGGCAAACAAGTGGTTGGAACGCAATTTCCATGAAATCCGATGGGAACACAGCGGTATACCTTACGAGACAGCTAGAAAGACAATTCGAGAAATCTTGCAAGGAGCCCCTACCATCTATGCGAAGGGATTCGAGAAATGCGCATGGCTATCAAGATTCACGGATCCTGCGACAAACGTCATCGACTCGGAGACTCTGGACTGTCCATCGCTGCAGAAGTTGCCGAAAATCACAAACTCCAAATGCCCCCATCGTTCCTTCAACACGAAATACAACTGCGCCTATGATAATGTAAAATCGCTGAAAAGCTGGTTGAGTATATACGAAGCGTTGTGTGAGCGAGGGATTTTTCTAAAATGAATAAAAAACATTTCGATGGAAATATATACCATTTGTATTCGTCATTTATTCTACGACGGAAATTGCTTTGCATTTCTCCTTCTCATACATTTCGATAAAACATTTTTTTTTTAATACATTTTTACATAGTCAAACACTTAAAACGTCGAAAACGGTGGTCAGACGGCGCGATTCGGACGGCTGTTTCACTCAACGATGCTGCACCAATGAATTGGCCCTTTTCCACCACACTCAAAGACGATGGAACTTGACGCTGTTGTATTTTCCACAACTGCATGTAGAGTTGATTATTACGCGCCAGTTACAGCATACTCTCGATGATGCGGACAGTCGGACGACGATGGTGGTCTAACGAATTTCGTTTTTTCCACCATGTGCGTGCTCAGACTTAGAAAAAGTTTATGCTGTTGTATTTTCCACCTTTGTATGTCATCCAGAGATTATGATCACGTGCCGCTTGCCGCATTCGCTCGAACATTTCCAAATCTTCATCGAACGTCTTCACAAGTCGCGCTGGTAAGAAAACAGCGAACTCATCCGCGATGTCCGCGATGTAGCATTTCCGAAACTTGGTTTGTACGGTCCTCATGTCAGAGATTCGATGATCCGACTGAACGCGGAGTTCTGACAGCTCCTTCGTTGGAAGGAATTCCGCCATCACGCTCACTTTGTGATACTCGAGAGGTCCATTTTCCCTGCACTTTCAAAGTTCTTTGTGGAGAGATGTTGATGTCGCGATGGAATACCGGAGTCTGAGCTTGGACTACGAAATTATAAGCTCCCTCATAACCCTCCCACCTAAATTCCCAAACTTCTCCTCACTTTTCCAATCATGAAAAACAGGTTCAAACACTTTCGAAGAACCTCGTACGTGGAGAATTCCCCCGACATTTTTTCACACCCCCAAAAAACCGGTTCAAACACGTTTGAAGAACGTAGAGAAGATACGTAGAGAATTTCCACAGCATTTTTCACATTCCCGACGTTGAGGTGGGTGGCCATCAATGTGATCTTTCATCTGTGGTGTATTATAATGCTCCATGCATGGAAGATATGATATCACTTCACTATCGTTCCGATGATGTTCTGGCGACCGATCCCACAATAAGCCAACATATTCACCCCAATATTTTCGGAGCAAGACCTTTGGAACCTGTTCGAGCTCGTTTTTGGTCAAGTCCAGGGGGTGTTTGGCCGGATGCACTGCGTACATACTCGCACATCTGAACAGCTCGACGTTATATTTCGAAATGAAAACGAGTCCTCGATACCTCGAAATATTTTTTTTCCCGAGTGCAGCTGTGCTCCGGTGGCCCATCTGGGGTCAAAAACCCTTTGACGATAGATATCTAAAGTTTATAGTTTTTCTAAGAAATCCCGACTTGTCGGGACCTGTCTCGGGTGTCGGCGAGAGTCGTGACAGGAGTGGACTCGCATACAAGCAGTTTAAAGATTTCGGAAACGAAACCAAGCGCATCACACCTGCATCACATAAATAAACGACTTTGAAAAGCCGTCCCCTTCATGTATCGCTTCAAATTAACGAAATTTTCCTACCCATATATGGCCATTACACGTACACATCGTGTGTGTTAGTTTTATTTTCACACAGACTAAATAGTGTAGAAACAAAAACATTGCATCGATGCTAATCTTTTTTTTGTCTATGATAAATTAGGAGATTTATGGATTTCCAACGTTCACTCACTACTACCTGACCGCCGCCCCCACAAAACACTCGCCGACAGCAGCTACCCCCTCCCGATGAAGTTCGTTATGAGCTCGATGGTGTGGAGATTGATCGCAATCGAAACGTTGGAATAACAACCACGATTAAAAACTATATCTCTCTAAGTCCTGAGAGGAGTCATGCTTTGAAAAATGCTGCGTGGGATGTAACACATAATAATAGGGGAACATACTTCAATTTTTGTGTATCTCTCAACATATTGCTAGGATTCTGCGAATATTACAAGCGCGTTGTTATCAGTGCTCGTCATGAGCTAATTCTGATACGTTCACGCAATGATAACAATTGCGTATTCGGTCAGCATCCATCAGTAAAGGCAGAAGTTGAATTGCTCAAGATACAATAGCGTATGCCTTACGTAATATTACACGAGATAACTAAATTGTCAGTACTTCGAACATTGGAAAGTGGGCGATACTTGAATATGAGCTTTCGCTCTTGGGATCTATACGAGTATCCACTGCTTCAAAGCACAACGAAACATTCATGGACTGTAAAAGCTGCCTCCCAGCTAGAAAAACCAAGATATATTTGCGCTGCAGACTGTCGAAAAAAATTCTATGGCAAAGGACATTACTTTATTCGACGACAGCAAACTCGCCAATGTTAAACTTTATCTCAACTCGGAATCCTATCCTTACGATGATTTGAATTTGGACTTTGCCAAAAAGAGATTCGACATTTTGTTCAATATGTATTTTCGATTTTGTAAATCTTATTACGGCTGTAATAGTGATAATTCGTTGCTCACTATCGCAAAGTTTCAATATAACGGCCCTCTCACGGTTATCGATTGCTCGCGCGAGAACGAGTCTGTGAAAAATGCTACCGTGGACGCGCGAATAGAGTTTGAATGTAAGGAAGATTTGCCACCAAATACTACTGCCTATTGTTTGATCTTGCATCGCGTTGTTAAATATTGTCCATTGACAAACATGGTTCGTAAAATTGTATAGATCAGCAATTAGCCCCCGTGCAATGAATAAATAATTTAAAGACGAGTTTCTTAAATATTGACGTCAATCATAAATTAATCTTGCTATCGACTTGATCGAGCCGATACATCTTCGTTATGTCTGTATCTACATTTGTCGATCTACAAGGGTTCATTGTTGGGAGAAACTTTGTTGTGAAGGAAGCAGCGATTCTGAGAGCGGGATGTGTACTCTCTCATTACATTTTCGCGAGTATCATACCATGGAGACTTCTCACACAATCTGAGAGATACGAAGCATCATGGCTGATTCGGAATCACCATGGTCTAAAGTGGGCCTATGGAAACGGTCCATATAGCATGGCTCAAGGTTTAATAACGGCTGCAGTTGTGGGCCCAACGGAAGACGATATGTATCCTATCGTATATGTTGACGGCCATGAAAAACGAGAATGGTTAGCCGATATATTATATATGAAAAATGATCTAGTTATTGAAACGTTGGACGTAGACGTTGTCGATATGGATACCTCGAGTAAATTAAGCATAAGGTATACTCTACGATGCGAAATGCATGAAAAAAATGTGCATCACAAAATGTATTTAAAACGTTCAATTGGTGGACGAATCATAAAGATTCGTGCAAATAAACGAAATGTGACATTATGTGATTTTTTAATTCTCCTCACCCCTTTCTTTGTTACATTATCTGTTATGAGATTACACAGTTGTATAAAATATTGCTCTCGAACGTTCAAGAGACGTTCGTGAGACGTTCGGAGACGTTCGTGAGCAGGTCGGAGACGTTCGTGAGACGCTCGGAGACGTTCGAGAGACGTTCGTTAGACGTTCAAGAGACGTTCGGAGATGTTCGTGAGACGTTCATGAGACGTTCGGAAACGTTCGTGAGACGTTCAAGAAACTTCGGAGACGTTCGAGAGACGTTCGTGAGACGTTCGGAGACGTTCGTGAGACGTTCACGAGACGTTCGTGAGACGTGGGGCGACGTTCGTAAGACGTTCGTGAGACGTTCGAAAGCGTTCAATAACTGTTCGAAGACGTTCAATAGATGTTTGAAGACGTTCGTAGGTTTGTTTGGGATTTCAACCAAAAAAAACCCAACCGCTTTAGTCGTTGAATGTCTAAAGTTAAATGTATATCTCGCTCCATCTCACATGCATGCGATGCGGTCGCTCCATCTCACATTCTCGCTCTCTCTGATGCATACGTGTAATCCGATCCATCCTCTCAGCGACACGGGTCAACCAACTTGGCTCTCGGGCGAGAGCCGCTAAATAATAAAATCCATGAAGTAAACAACATGAGACACAAATAAATCATCAATAAATTTTAAATATATAAAGATTAATAATCGATGATCAATTAATCGATAATCGATATATTCCCCCCTCGACCGCTCCAACGATTTCCCCCGCCCCGCGTGCCGTCAGCCTTTCCGCCGAGTCCCCCTCCCCGCATGAACCCCCCGCCTCGCACCGCCCTCAGAGGACCTGAGTTAGAACTGCCGTAGCTATACTACCAACATACATTGCAGAATAATACACCAAAAGTTATTTCGTGCCATTACAACCACAATCAAAAATTTCCGTCGTGCCGTTTCAGAAAACCTGAAACAAAGCACGAACATCACAACATTGGTTAGTTGGTCAATTTAAGGCATCTGGCTGCCATGTAATTATTTTTAATTTTTTTTAATAGACCCTGAACTCATAAGAACAATTGAAGCCATAGTACGTATTGAAAAACGCAAAATTGACCAAGTTACAGTTATTTTTCCGCAGGAAGGTTGTGCCGTTGCGGGCGGTCGACCGTGCTGTTCGATCCGTGTTTATAACTGGCACGGTTTAGCTCACGCAGCTGTCCTATTTGTATAGATTAGTCGTTTGTCTAGATTTTGTATAGATTAGATTGTTAGGAGACGTCTATGGCCCAGGAATCGCTAATTGAAGGTAAGACTCGCAAAAACCGCACCGTCAGCTGAATAACCGCACATTTACTTTCTTTTGCGATTATCTCGAAACTACATTTTTGAACTTGTACTATCGAAATATCGTAAACAATCGGTCTGATTGCTTGCAAATTTTTACACAATACTTTTAGATACATTATCTAAAATTTCACGTAGGATTTTTGCGATAACTTAATTCGTTTTTGTTTTATTATGGTTTTTGCTTGTAAAATTTCGGTGAAAAATACAAATTTTTTTCTTCCACTTATCATAATTTTTTAATGGTCGAAAAAAAACCGCTATGCTACATTGTAGCGACACTACTCACGATTGAGCTGATTTTTTTTCTTTAGATGTGACATGACCGGGTAACAGCTGGGACAACGACCGCGCGTATCGTGCGGAGGGCCTCCGCGGCAATGTGCATAATATCTTATGCACATTGCACGGCGCTATTTTTTAATATTTTGAACGGAAATTTATCAACGTTATTCTCAAAGCCCTTTCTGACTTTGTGTAAAAAAATACAAATATTCCGCCCTATATTTTCGAGTTTATTATTTTTTTTACATATACCCATTTTTCGATCAGCCAAGGTGGCCAGACGCCTTAAATAATTTTAAAGATACTAGAGACAGACACAAAGAAACGTTAGCGTCCCCTGACCTTACCGTACCACCGAAAGTCCTCCAGCTGGTCCCCCGTCGTCTTTCTGAAAAAAACTAAAAGTAGTTATTATTTGTACCTAATTATCCTCGTATGTACCACGCATAACAAGGGAACGCTAGCGTCCCATGTCCATGCGGTACCGAGGAAAGTCCTTTCGTTGGTCCCTCGTCGTCTACGTGAAAAAACCAAAATGAATTGCTATTTGTACGTAATTACCCGCGTATTCCAAGGGTCTTCCGGCTCCTGCCTGAAAAAAGGAAGATTAATATACGTATATTAATGAAAAGAAAACACCGTATAGGTAATAACGACGTTAATAATTAAGGACATTGTTGAATTGTTTACTTACTCTAAAGTCGTATAGTACACCTCATATGCCGAGCATCACCCGGACACCAAGCTGTCCAAAAACACATTGCGAGGTTAACCCTACAAACTCAAGCATTGTCTGCTATATACCAGCAAATAAAGAATTGTTCAAACCACACCATCTAGCCCCGCAATCAAAAACCTGAAAGACTCCGCATACTTGTAATACACCACGACTCCAGCGCCCCAACCAGCGACTCTCGAGACCAAACTTTTGTCCAGCGTCGCAACACTAGCGCCGCGTCTCGGGACCCCTAGCAGCTACGGAAAAATCATATCGACGCTTCGACTCTCGTGCTCCGACATGCGTCCTGAGAATTCGGCGGCGAAATCGTCGCTCCAGCCGGGTATAAAAAGCGAAGGGCGAGGGCGGGAGTTGTCTAGTTCTTGATCACTGGAAGGTGAAAGAGAACACTCCTGGACTAGCCACCACAATGTGACGCCCCTGCCTCCAAGAGGTGACGTTGCGCCGCCGACAGGGACCAGCCACCGAAAGGCGACTGCCACCCCGCCCCCAGAGGGCCCAAAGCCGTGGCCCCGTATCAAACTCCGTCAATCGGGTACCGTTCATCTCATAGACGACGTCCGCGAATGATGACAAAGCAAAATACCCACACACACACACACATACCCACACACACACACACACATACACACACACACACACACACACACACACACGCGCGCGCGCACACACACACACGCACGCACGCACACACTCACACACACACACACACACACACACACACGCGCACGCACACACTCACACACACGCACGCACGCGCACGCACGCACGCACGCACGCACACACGCACGCACGCACGCACGCACGCACGCACGCACACACACACACACACACACACACACACACAAACACACACACACACGCACGCACGCACGCACACACACACACACACAAACACACGCACGCACGCACGCACGCACGCACGCACGCACGCACGCACGCACACACACACACACACACACACACACACACACACATGGGGAGTCTTAAACACCTACATGGCAGATCTCCAGGATAGGGGGAGGCCCTTTATGTAAATATGGACATGGATGTAGAATTATCTATGTAGGTATACATATATATACATATAGAGATATCTATCTCGATATAGATATGGATATGGAAATGTCTGTATAGATATACAGGGTAGGAGGCAATTAAAATACCTTCCGTGGACCAAACAGACACGGGGAACAAACCTCGACAACAAATTACGATTAGTACAGTCGTGCTGTATATTGGAATTGGAGAAAATTAGAAGAAGGCTGTTTTTTGACAGGTGATTTTGTAGGTACCGCGGGTGCCAAATCCAAGTTTGCCTAAAAATCGGGGTGTAGGGTTTTTTTAAGGGGGTGAAAGGGGATGGGGGTGAATTAATGCCGAACCCCTACGAGGTCGGCGCCGGGAGACAAAGTGTTCAGAAAAATCCGGTCTTTATTTTTGTCCTCAGCGCCGAAGTTCATTTTAGGGGTGAAATTTTGGAAAATCAGTTTTCATTCGCTAACTCTTTACGAAAAATGCATACAATTTTTGTTCAAATGGGAACGTTATAGCCCTTGAAAAGACACGTTGATTGAGTATTTGATCATCCCTCTCCAATAATATCTTCACCCCCAAAAGAATTGTTGAAGTATAAAAAAAAAATTGATTATTGAATAACTAAAAAACAATCGATTTTTCGGAGATGGTTTGAACGTACGAAATGTAGAGAATAATTTTTTCTACATTTTCGTTCCTATGGACTACCCTTGAATTTTGCTTTTTCGAACCCCTCTCAGGGGTTGAAAATTCAAAATGAAATTGTGGGCCGGTGAAACTATTGACCGAAAATAAAGAGGTACGAGTTTGGCGCTGCGGACTAAAATGTAGCTGAGGGTTCAAGCTACAAATTGTCCCGCGGCGGCGAATTCGTTCGGTCAACAGTTTTTTCAAAATTTCATTTTGAATTTTCAACTCCAGAGAGGGGTTCGAAAAATCAAAATTCAAGGGTGGTCCATAGAAACGAAAATATAGAGAAAATTATGTGAACAAAAAGTGTACGAATTTTTCCTAAAGGGTTATTGAACTAAAACTCATTTTTCAAAATTTCACCCCATATGTTCACCCCCAAAATGAACTTCGACGACTCTGCCGCTGTGGACAAAAATAAAGCCCGGATTTTTCTGAACATTTTGTCTTACGGCGTCGACCTCGTGGGGGTAGTCGTTTGGCATTAATCCACCCCCATCCCCTTTTGTCCCCTTAAAAAAAACCTACACCTCGATTTTTAGGCAAACTTGGATTTAGCCCCCGCGGCACCTACAAAATCACCTGTCAAAAAATTAGCCTTCTTCTATTTTCTTCCGATTACGGGGGTTTTCACCGACAGCACGACAGTACTATATGGGAAGTTCAATAAAGGATGTACCGATTAGGGTGCAGGGGCACGGAACCCCAGTACCGGCGCTTCCAGGGAGTTAGCAAGCGGGCTCCCGGGCGTCGTCGTCAAACCGCAGTACCATGGAGGTGGGCCACTTGGCCTCCGTGGCGCACAATGTTCCAAGTGAAGGAAAGGAAGAGAAGTGGAGAGAAGAGCTCTATATGCTAGGTAGCCAAATCACTAGCCTCCTGGATTTCGTCAAGGGCCAGTCGAACGGTCACGGTGAAATCCGAAAGCTCGCCAGCTTTACGCCCGCTATGAAGAGCTCATGGGAGCACTTCGTACCAACGGGTCCTCAGGTTTGAGGTAGAAGCAGACAAGACGGCGGCGGTCATAGCACCGGCACCCACGAACGCTGCCTCGACGCAGACTACATCGAAAACCTTGGCCTATGTGGTGACCACGCCACAAGCCGGGCAACGTTCGGAAAACGCGGAGAAGAAGAAGTGCACTCTGCCTCCGACAGAAGTCCGCAAGCCCAAGAAGAAGAAGAAAGTTCGAGAGGAACCGCCTCCCGAACCTCCCAAAGACAACGGGAACTTGACCAAGAAGGCCGCCAGTGCTGACTAGAAGCAAGTGCAACGGAAACCGCAAAGGCAGCAGCGCGAGGAGCCTGCACTCCCTAATGCCCTGATCATCGAGTGCAAAGGCCATCCCAGCTATGCTGAGATGCTATCTAAGATGAAGAAGGACGACAAACTAAAGAAGGTGGGACAAAGTGTCTCAAAAATACGTCGAACGATGGGGGGTAACATCATCCTTGTCTTCGATAAAGCAAGCCAAGACAAAACCGCCGAGTTTTCTACGGCTATCGAGACGGCCCTCGGGATAGAAGCGGCAATAAAAAGCAGGGTGCAGCTCACTACGATCGAAATCAAAGACCTGGTCGAATATACAGCGGAGCAGGAGATCTGCGAAGCCCTCGAGGACGTCCTAGGCGAGAACGCCTTGGTGGAAGCTGAAGCTGTCAAATCTACCCGGAAAGCGTATAGTGGCATCCTAACAGCGACAGTGCCACTACCCGCCTTGGTTGAGAAAAAGGCTACCAATATAGGGCAAGTTCGAGTTGGCTGGGCAATCTCTCGAATCCGAGAGATAGTGAAGCGAACTGAGTGCTTCAAGTGCTGGCACTATGCCATCTGTCTAGCAGTTGCAAAAGCACGGTGGACAAATCAAAGTGCTGCATCAAGTGCGGCGGCGAAGGTCACAAGGTCGAAAAGTGCTCTCCAGAGCCCCGCTGTGCTCTGTGTAGCGGCAAAGAGGATGATGAAGCTTGCAAGGATACTGCAGGAAGTTTCAAATGCCCAGTGTATAAGAAGGCCTACCAGACGCTCATCCGAAAGCGAGAATGAGAGTACTGCAAGTGAATCTTAATCACTGTGAAGCGGTACAGGATCTGTTCATGCAGACTGTGCCGGAGCACAAGGCTGATGTAGTGATCATCTCAGAGCCATACAGAAACCTCGACCACCTTTCCTGGGTAGCGGATAAAGCGGGCAAAGCTGCTATATGGGCCTGCGGTGAGTAGCCACTCAGGACATCTTAAAGAGACTGGAAGACGGCTTTGTTGGGGCAAAAATAAACGGCACTCACATCTTCAGCTGCTACATGCCACCGAGCATGACGTTGGAGAACTTTGAAGAAAGTTTGCACCGGCTAGTAAAAGACACCAAGGACCGCGCTCCACATGCGATTGCGGCTGACTTTAATGCCTGGGCACTGGACTGGGGCAGAAAAAAGAAGGGCAACGATGGCAAGCGAAGCGTCGAGGCAGCAGTGCAAGCGACGGACGTTAGATGGTTCCAAAGTCCTTGGCTGGAAAACAAACGTGTCTGACATATACGTGCTTCGCGAGGCCTTGAACGGTAGTGAAATGGAAACCGACAACCAAAACGTAGAGACCAAAGCCCAATAAGTGATGAAGACGGTAGCAAGGGCCTGTGATGCTACTGTGATGCACTGCTGTGGAACATAACGTACGGCGGCTTGTTGAAACTAACACCGCCACAAGAGTAGAGATAGTCGCCTTTGCCTATGATGCCGCAGTGGTTATCGTTGCGAAATACCTTGAAGAAGCTAACAAGATGTTCGAAGAGACATACACCCAGATCCAGCACTGGATGGGTACCGCTGGCTTGAAACTAGCTGAGCACAAGACAGAGGCTGTGCTGATCACCAGCTGGAAGAAGATAAAGACGATAGAGCTGACTGTGGGACATCACACAATTAAGTCGCAACCCAGTATAAAATACCTGGATCTAAAGATCGATGCACGACCCAGCTTCAAGGAGCACGTGGAGTACGTCGTTGGCAGGGCGGAAAAGCTTACAGCGGCGTTAGCGCGACTGATGCCAAACATAGGCGGGCCGAGGCAGGCGAGAAGGAATCTACTGGCATCAGTGGTCACTTTGGTCCTGACCTACGGTATTGCCATTTGGAACAATGCATTGACTACCGAACAGTACCGACGAAAGACGACAGCGGTCTACCGGCTCAGCGCCTTAAGGGTTTCCTGTGCGTTACGCCCAGTATCGGAAGATGCAGTGTGCGTACTCGCGGGAATGCCACCTATAGAGGTCCTGGCCAAAGAGACAAGATCCCTATACCACCAGAGAACGTCACCGACAGAACTCCAACATGAGCACGGAGGTGAAATCGGGAAACGCAGCCAACAATGCTGGCAGCAGAAGTGGGATGCATCCGTGAAGGGGAGATGGACATACCGCTTAATTCCCCAGATAGATGGTTGACTGAACCGCAAACACGGGGAGGTCAACTACAACCTGACGCAGATGCTATCAGGCCACAGCTGCTTCAGAGCATACCTGCATAGGTTTGGTCACGATGAGTCTGCGGAAGGTCCAAGTGGATGTGCAGTACCAGGGGATGCTGAACACGCATTCTTCCAGTACAGACGATTCCAAGAAGAAAGAGAGGAACTGGCGGAGGGACTAGCAGAACCACCAACTCCAGAGACCTTGGTGGGGCTCATGATGAAAACAGACGAGAACTGGGAGCGGTTAGTAGTTTCGCTACGGCGGTGCTGAAGAAACTGCACCAAGAAGAAAAGAAGAGAAGAAGCGAGACAGCGACAATAGCCACTGATGCTTGAAAAATAGGAAGAAAGCCAGTCGGCACTATCATAGGAAGAGCTACGGCTGTGATCACTCTCGCGAAGTAAT
The DNA here is from genome assembly GCA_963210295.1 of Ophion ellenae. Taxonomy (NCBI): domain Eukaryota; kingdom Metazoa; phylum Arthropoda; class Insecta; order Hymenoptera; family Ichneumonidae; genus Ophion; species Ophion ellenae. Next base: position 16,575,376 of record OY723385.1, on the reverse strand, counting down.
GCTTGGCGGTGGTCCCGCTGGAGTAGAAAAGGTAAGTGAGAAAGAGATTCAGGGTTTGAGCTGGTATAGCAACTGCGCGAGTTCAACACATGGGTTGCAAATTCAACCTACGGTGCACAAAGCATTTCCCGACTCTTAAAAAACACACACACATAGAGATATCTATCTGGATATAAATATGGATATGGAGATGTCTATATAGATATACATGGTAGGAGGCAATTAAAATCCCTCCCGTGGACCAGACACGGGGAGCAAACCTCGACAAAAATTGACTATGGGAAGTCCAATAAAGGATGTACCGATTAGGGTGCAGGGGCACGAAACCCCAGTACCGGCGGGTCCAGGGAGTGAGCAAGCGGGCTCCCGGGCGTCGTTATCGAACAACCGCAGTACCACGGAAGTTGGCCACGTGGCCTCCATGACGCACAATTTTCCAAGTGAAGATAAGGAAGAGGAAGGTTGAAACCAAAAGGAGATTATGAAGTTGGTGGAGAGGCACGAAAGGACGCTGAAGAGCCTAGCCTCTTTTATTCAGCAGAAGAAAAACCTCCACAAAGAGATCCAGCGGTAGGTTCCTATGCTTACCAGTACTTGGAAAAGTATAGAGAACTTGGTAACGTAGAGTGTAGAGCGACAGGCGGCAATATTGACTGGAGGTACGCAAACCACGCCGAACATAAGCCAAGCGAAATCGACTCTCCTTAACAAGGAGAGGAACGATGAAGTCATGGACGTGGACGGTACCTCGACGCGAGTAAGCAAGGCGAAGTGGAGAAAGCGGGTTACACCGACGTCGAGCGAGGAAAAGAAGCCGAAAAAAAAGAAGCAGCTGAAGGAGCCATTGGCTGGTCAACCCGAGGATAAAGGAGGCGAGAGATCGGATCAGAATTGGCAGACTGCGAGAAAGAAGAAACGATTGCACAAGATATCCCAAAAGCAGCCTCAGAAGAAACCGCAGAAACCTCGCGAACGGCCGACGCTGCCCAATGCTCTCACAGAGTTGCCGAATGCACAGCAAGCGCAAACTGTGTTATATGTGCAGAAGGGGGAGATGGGGGACCCACAGCCCACATCGCAGATAGCAGCCGATGTCCAGCGTATACGCGGGCTCTCCAGGCTTTCCAGGCACTCCAAATACGATGCAAATGAGAGTACTCCAGCTCAACCTCAACCATTGTGAAGCCGCACAGGACCTGCTCATGCAGACTGTGCGCGAGCTGAAGCCTGACTTGGCGATACTCTCGAAACCATATAGACATCTAGATACGCAACCCTGGGAATCTGACGCAGCAGAACAGCAGAGGAAGGCGCGATTGAAGCTTAAAAAGGCTATCAAGCAGAGTAAAGCTGAAAGCTGGGGCGAACTGCTCAGCGAGGTGGAAGAAGCTCCCTGGGGCAGGCCGTACAAAGTGGTAATGACTCGGACGCAGCCCTGCTGGAAAAGATTGCTACACATCTATGCCCTGAGCAACCCGAGGAGGACTCCCAGCTCGAGAAGGACGTAGATGAGGACATCCCACCCATTACTGAAGAAGCGCTTCTCACGGCGATTGCCAAGGTAGGAAACAATAAAGCCCTCGGCATGGATGGGATACCGAACATCGCACTCGAGGCAGCGATCAAGTTGGCACCGGCAATATTCCTGGGCATGTACAATGCGTGTTTTAAGGAAGGAATCTTCCCGGACAAGTGGAAGTAGCAGAAGCTAGTGCTCCTCCCAAAAGGGAAGTAGCCACCGGACGATCCTTCATCGTATCGTCCGCTCTCTATGCTGGATACCGCCGGAAAGACCTTCGAGTGCATCATCCATAATAGGATTGAAAAGGTCGTGGTCCCTCTACTCGTGGAGGGCCAGTTTGGCTTCAGAAGGGAGCGCTCTACTCTGGATGCTATTGACACAGTGGTGAAGCAGGCGCAGGAGTTGACTGCGGGAAAACGATGGACAAGAGAGTTGAAGAAGTACTGCGCAGTTGTTGCTCTCGACGTCAAAAACGCTTTCAACTCGGCGATCTGGAAGTGTATCATGGATGTCCTAAAAACATTCGGTGTACCATGGTACCTACAAAGGATAGTGGCGAGTTACATATGTAATAGGTGGCTCATGTACGACACAGAGGACGGACCGAAGACGTATAGGGGAACTGGAGGAGTTGCTCAGGGCTCTGTACTTGGACCGCTTCTGTGGATCATCATGTACAATGATCTGCTGCTGTTACAATTGCCGAAAGGAGTGTCCATCGTAGCGCTCGCAGATGACGCGACGCTGGTTGTCATCTGAAAATCCAGGAGTACCGCAGGAAGGCTGCAGCAACGTATCACATCAGCGCCTTGAGGGTAGCCTGTGCATTTCGCACTGTCTCCGAGGACGCTATCAACATTATCACGGGAATGCTGCCTATTGAGGTGCCCGCCGAGAAGCGAAGATCGATGTACCAGGGGAAGGGAGCTAGAAACCCCAGTTATGCAAGGACAGAAGCAAGATTAACCAGTTACCACCAGTAGCAGACGATGTGGGATGCCTCTACCAAGGGAAGATGAACACACCAATTAATCCCTTAAGTGGAGATATGGGTGAACCGTCCAGACGGGCAGCTCAACTATCATCTCACTCAAGTGATCTTAGGACACAGCTGTTTCCGGGCTTATCTGTATAAGTTCAATTATGAAGATTTCCCGGACTGCCCAGCATGTGTAGTAGTCAAGAAGACCGCTGAACATGCATTGTTCCAATGGCCACGTTTCAGTGCCTCCCTCGCGATAGTCAAGGGTCAGCTGGAGACACGCATCACCTTGGACAACCTGGTGGATTTGATGCTGAAGTCAGCAGACGCATGGATAGCGGTATCGGCTTCTGCTGCCGCAGTAATGAAGGAGTTGCGACGTGCAGAACGCGCAAGGAAGAAGACGACTCAAAGGAACAGGGGTTTTTAGTCGGTGCGAGCCCGACACACGGCAATTATTTGGTACGGTGCGGAGGCATTTTCCCATTAAACCTCTTAAACACACACACACACACACACACGCACGCAGGCACGCACGCACGCACGGACGCACACACACACACACACACACACACACACACACACACACATATATATATATATATATATATATATAGTTCCTTCAGTTTCAATTAAAATTGATTACGTGCACTACTTCAGATTATTGAACCCCCGCTTTGTTTCCCGCTCTCTAATAAATAACTAAAAGAATAAATAATTTATTTTTTCTGTTGCCTTCCCTCGACCTCGTGTATGCCGAAACCACACGACCCGGCGTCGCAACGGCGACGCGACCGTCGTGCTCTCTGGCCGCTGGCCCCTCCAGCGGGGTTCGTGTGACAGGTTAGCTGTGGACCGACGGTGATCTATACCCTTACCTCCATGGGGGAGGGAGGAGAAAGCGGCTCCAGCCGCCGCGGAGAATACCCTACCGGTCGCCGAATTTAAGGCCCCCCCCCCTTTCTCCTCCGCTTCCTCCTTCAATTCTACCTCCAACCCCTCGATCCCTTCCTCCAACTAGAGAGCTCGACAAAGCCAGCTTCGACGCCCTTTTTTAAAAGGTGGCAGCCGCCCTCCCCGTTCCCCCTCATCTTTCCTCACTACCTTGTACCCCCGAAGCCCCGTCCACTTGAACCCGAAACGTCCCTTCGGAAATTCCTCCCTCTAGCCGTTCCCAGTAACCCTCCTCGCGTCGTCCATTCTCATTGACAACTCTAGCCTGAACCTGGACTCCTTTCTTCCAAACAACGAAAATCCCCCACCAGCTCAACAAACCAACGTAATCTCCCACCTCGCCGGAGAACTCCCCTTCCCCCACCACCTTGTCGGAGCACGAGTAAAAGCCACCCTACGATTTTCGGTTACGCCAACAATTTGGCGCCCAAGGTGGGACCTTAATTTTAAGGGTCAAACACATCACGACCTAAGAAGATTTCACCAGCCAAAACAGTTCTTCCGAAACGAGCTGTCGGTCGACGTCAAAAACTCGCTATGAAATAAATCCCTATCAAGACCAGATCCACCCGCAGTATGGGTATTGACACCACACTTCCGGTAGTGGAAAACCCGGTGGCGCCCAATCCTAACATAGAACAAACGGAGGAGCATCACAGTATCGATGCGCCACCAACGGCACCTCCACCTAGTCCAAATCCACACGACTCACTGTACCAACTCGGTTTCCTTTCGCAAGCCTTACAGGCGATACTACCGCGACCACCGTTAGTCACTTATCGTGGCAGCGGACCATGGAAACCCCATTAAATTGTTAAGAAACTGCGAGGAATATTTCGTTCAAACCCGCACCGCAGCCACGGCCCGGATACTCACTGCTGTCGAGGGATTACGTGGTGATGCCGAACATTGGTGGTACATGTATAAAGCCTTCGAATTCGAGTGGCCTGAATTCAGGGAGCTCCTGCTCAGCAGGTATTATAATCCCGTCATACTCTTTCGGCTCAACGCCCAACTCTTCTCCAGGAAGCAGAGTGACCGAGAAAATGCGGGCGTTTTCCTACAACAAACATTCGTTCTCTATCAAAGGATGAGAGGAACCGAACCTGAGGATGTCAGGATTATAACCATCCTTGCATTGCTTAAAACCAGCTTAAGAATGGACATATGACCTTCGAAATCTCGAAAGTTGACCTGTCTACTCACTAAGGCGATAAAAGTCGAGTACGACCTAGGGGACACTGAGATGGCTCCCCGACCCAGAAAGGTGGAACCCGTCAAACTCGGACCCCTCCCCGGGACAAAACCACTTTACGATCCGACGTTATCGGGTATTACGATCCGAAGCTATTGGGATTGCCCGGTGCTGGCGCAGGAAGTAAAGGAATCGCCCAAACCGGAAACACCAAGTGGACAGCGAACCACCCGAACCAGCCGCTCTGACCCGCAAGTAGGATTCACAAGCATAATCGAGGGAAGAAATGAATTACTCCACATCCTAGTCACTGTCAACTAGTAAGAGATACCCGCTGCTGTTGATAGTTTTGCTAGTCATTGTTTCATTCACTCCTTCTATGTCCCTACGGACGTACCTGTCAACCCGGTAACTTCTCACGCCTGCTTGGCACATAAGACATCACAGATGCCGCTCATGTGAAAAATTATCATTCAAATCTATATCCAGAGGCACCCGCTCGAAATCGAAGCATGGGTGGCTAGGCTTCCCACAGTTCAAGTCTATGCGACCATTATTAACACCCACAATGACCGGCTTTATCTCGGCAATCAGGAGAGATTTTCGGTCCAGCTGATCGACTTTCCGATATCTTCGAACCAAGAAACCAACTCAAAGCTATCCTCTCTGCGAAATGGATTCACCGAAAACCGGAGGTCAATATTTTACAAGCTGCTCGAAACCTACAGGGGTCTTTTCAACGATTCGGGCTTACTTAATGGGTTAGGCCACAGTAACGAGTATAAAATCCCGTGCGAATTTAACGATTTTTTTCGTATGAAAAAGTGGTTCACTCACAAAATAAATTACACATCTTTGTAGTATAAATATCAAGCTGTTGGAAAAAAAAATTATTTTTTTCGATGTACAAAATGACCAACTACTAATATTTTCTTTTATCTTTTTTTGAGGCGCTCCGTGGCGTGACATTTAGCATCCACAATTGTTTACCTAGAACAAAAAACAAAAATTCTCGTCAATCTACATTAGAATACCTAGAGAAGTACGTATGGAATTAAAAAATATTGTTTTATTCAAAAGCTGTAGGTATTTGACACTAAGAAATGATTTTCAGTGAAAAATTTCGTTATAACTGCTCATAAACTGCTCATAAAATGAAAAGTTTTCGATTAATCAGAAATTCCGTACGTACTTCTCTGCGAAATGCAATTAGGAACATAACTTTTAAATTTGAAATAAATCGAGTGAAAATTGTTTCAAGTTATTTGTCACGCCAATTGAAAAAAAAGCTGTTCTGAGAAGTTTCGAGTAGTCAGCCATATTGTACATCGAAAAAAATATATAAATTTTCTAACAGCTTGATATTCATACTAAATAGATGTGTAATTAGTTTTATGAGTAAATCACTTTTTCATACGAAAAAAATTGTCAAATTCGCACATGCTTTTATACCCGTTACTGTGGCTTAACCCTTTAAACAAACCCAGAGCACCAAGCATGTGATCAAACTTACCTCCAAACGGCCTTTCCGGTTACGTCCGTATACATGTTCCGACTCCAAGAAACAAACAATCCAAGAGCAAGTCCAAAGCATATTGGCTGAGGGCATCATCGAGCCTTGCTCGTCGGCCTATAATTCGCCTATCGTCATCGTAAAGAAAAAAGCCGGTACCCCCAGGTTTTGCATCGATCATACGGATTTGAACAGCATCACAGAGGATGTCGCTCAACCAATGCCGAAAATCCACGAGGATCTTAAGGAACTCGGAACGGCAACAATCTTCTCCACCATTGACCTTAAGAGTGGTTATTGGCAAATCCCGATGGATCCGGATTCAATGAAAGTCATCGCCTTCACTACCCCAGATGGGGCAACTTACCAGTTTCGGGTCATGTCATTCGGATAAAAAAACGCTCCTAACACCTTCCAACGGCTAATAAGCCAAGAGGTCTTAGTGGGTTTCATCAACAAGGTGTGTGTCGTCTATCTGGACGACATCATCATCTACTCCAGCGATTGCGATGAACATCAACAACACCTAATCCTAGACGAGCTTGATGAATTGTCCCGTGTATGTCTGCCTCAAATCCACCTGGCATATCAACCCACCTAATCAATGGAGACCCCATTAACCCCGATAACCATGGGAAATGGTGGCGGCCGATTTAATGGGAGCATACCTGCGGTCGGGCCGTGGAACACGGTTTATCTTGGTAGTCACAGGTCTATTTTCGCGATGGGTGGAGGCCTTCCCAATTGGATCCTCCGAGGCGAACTGCGTGATTAGCTTCTTAGAAAATGAGGTTTTTAATCGATGGAGATATCCGAAAACGATTCTATCCGATAATGGTCCGCAATTCTCCAGCCACAAATGGCAAACCGCGTGCGCCAGATGCTAAGCGCATATCTGGACTACCGCTACGTATCATCCACGTGCTAACCCCATTGAAAGACGCAATCAAGAAATTAAGAAGGGCTTAAGATTGAATATGAATATGAATTGAGGACAGGCGCCATCGGAAATTGGATCTACAGCTACCTCGGATCCTCTTTCAACCACGGAACTGGCGGAACGCGGCTACGGGTCTGTCTCCGAGCGAGGCTTTGCTCGGGAAGGGACTCCAATAGACTGGTGACTGAAAGTTTTTGGTCAACGCCGTGGAGGGTTTCCACGCCGGTTTTGCATGGGAGGGTCCGCACACGATTCTGAAAAATCTCGGAGGCAAGATTTACCTCGTCCGGCAAGGTCGCCAGGAGGTTCAAGTGCATGTCGGTCTACTGAAACCCGCTAATAACGCCACGCCAGGAGAATAGCAGAGTTCGTCGGTGCTAAACCTTATAGCCCCGGCGGACGAACAACCAAATAAGCCAAGCCCTACGGCTGCAAACATCAAAGTACCATCATCCGAGCTAAACCCTACGGCCCGACTAGATCGAAAACCGGACAAGCTAAACCTTACGACTTGTTCTCAACCACTAGTCGGTGAACCACTGCTGGTTCATTTTCAAACGGATCAAGGGATCCACTCCACACCCGCGGTGGACGCGGGCACCAAAACATGCTCCAAGCCGGCATCAGGGCCCTCCCCCAGACCAACTTCCGGTCGAGCTGCGCAGTCAAGACCTCGACGCGCCACAGCACCGTCTACTAGAACGTCCGAACCTCAACGGGCATCATTCTACAGTTTGCGCCCCCCACCCTCCAACACCCCACTCCAAAGAACACAGTACTCGGTAGATATTTGAATCCCCGGTAGTTTCCCGTTATCCATTGAACGTAGTAATCAGCTTGATATTCTCATACCGTTGTTTCTTGTTGGTACAACATTTGTTTCGTATATAGCAACCTTAAGTCGCCAGTCCACTTTGGAGCCACGAAAAAAGATATTTTCGCGATTTTTAAAAGATTTTATAAAATATATGAATATAAGAGTGGTTGGGCTTGATAAATAAAGTCTGGAAATACAAAAAAAAAGTATTAATTTTTATTTATGTTTAAGTGCAAAAACTATAGTTTAACGTAACGCCTCAAAAAAAGGTGGGCTATGTAGCTCCATCACAACTCGGCGACGGCTTGTCTGAAACAAAAAAATCAAAGTCCATTAGATTCAGTATGACACCAGCTACAAAATGACCGTCGGATATAAAGTTCTGTCAAAAAATAAAGAAATGGCAGATGAAAAACTCAAAAAGTTTTTAAAAAACGCGTTTTTTCGCAGTTTTTTGCAAAAAAGTGTAAAAATCAAAATTTTGAAACCATCGAGGGTCATCTTGTTGGAAATCATGTTTACAATACGTGGTTCAAATTTCAAGAGAATCGGTTGAATAATTTTAGAGATACGATGGAGTTAGATTTAGAAAACGTTGTTTCGAGAAAAACGCGTTTGAAGTTTATATTATAAAAACCTCTTACCTAAACTCAATCGGCAATTCCTGCACCGCACAAAATCCCTTCTCATTGCTCATCATCGTCGATTTCTTTAACGGGTTACCCCCACTTGTAGCGCAAAAAAAAGCCTTTTTCATGATTTTTTTTAAAGAAAACTACAAAACTTTTTTAATGGATCAATATACCATCTTAAAGAACACATCTTGAAGAACTTTCAGTAATTTTTTTATTGAAAAATATTACATTGTTTAGTGGCCGTCAATGAAATAATGTCTTTATATACACGGTTTGCGGTGACCAACATTGCGGCGAAGTGGATCATCTGAAAAAAAAAATGCGAATGGATTTAGTCAAATATAAGTATAAACTAGTCTTTAATCAGAGGATTTTAAAAAATATTCATTTTTCACAAAATGGCGGACAGTCAAAGGTAATGGTTCGATTTTAACGAAAAAAAACGGCCGTTTTTTGGCTATAAAACGGCTGTTACATCGTAGCGAATGTGCCTTCTCTCGGTTATTCCCAATATCCTCATTTGCCGCCATAAGCGTATTAAATGTATAAATCTAAGAATAAGACGCGTAACAACATTAAACGGAACTTGCGTACGTTCCGCGAGCATAAATAAGTCCCGGCCGATAATTATTTAGCATGGTGCCGACAGGAAGCGAGAACTCGCCGACGCTCGATCTCCTCGCGCACCCGATATAATCTTTACCATAACACAGATCATGCGCATGCTTAGGTCATATCCCATGCGTTTTTCGCCGAAACACGGGACAAAGGTCTCGTACCTTCCACGTGTGCAAACTCTGTATAAGGAATGATCGAGATCAATTCTGCGAATCATGAATTCGCGACCAATCACGTTAAACCTTAAAGTTCCTTCCCCCACTATCGAACCCCTCCTAATTTTCATATCAAGAAAGACTTCCTTCCTGAAGTCAGTCTTCCAACAACTACCATCGACTCAAGTTCTTCTATCAAGTCTAAATCTTAGTCTCCCGACAGTCTTCATCAAATCCAGATCTCAGTCTCGCGAAATCTTCAATCAAAATTAACTTCACTTCTTAATCTTGTTCTGACAGAATTCGAAGTGTAGAACCGGTATCGTAGAGTTTCGAATATTACACATCTTCGGGTTTTGACCGAAGCGTTGTATAAAAGTTTAGTCGACTCTCGCGGCCACGAGTCCATAAAATAGTTCAAGTGCTATTTACTACGCGTATATACATAAACACTCTCAGCGCCCCAAGAGTCTGGTGCTGGTGATCGCTTTCCCAACGCCAAGCGTGGCGTCCGTCAACGAAGCCCTTATCTGCGAGCGACAACCGATATCTTTGCGAGCGACCGTACCTACACACCGATACACTCACATACACAGCGACCAATGTAAGCAACAAATTTTATTTTATGTTAATCCGATTGTTCCCCCGACTTCATAGTTATTTTCATTGTCATTTTTCTGTATAAGCAATTTTAATTATCCGATCACTTATTTGTAATAAACCTATAGTTAAGTTTGTACAAATTTGTCGGATTATTTCTCAATACCAAATCACTGCATGATTTCCTAATTTCAACTCATTCTAAGCACTACCCCTTTTTACCCTCATCCCGTGCTATTGCGCTTGTCGTAGGCAAAAAAGGAGGGAATCAAAAAATATATGCCCACGTCCCTTCCCGACGTGACACGGCCATTTTTTCGAAAAAAAAATCGAACGATTAAAGACTACATTTTTATGTATTAAATAAGCCTGCAAAATTTTAAAAAGATCGGTTCATTAGTGTTCGAGTAATTTTGGTCACCGACTTCAGAAATGCCATTTTGAGAAAAACGCGTTTGAAGTTTCTCTTTCAACGCGGATTCTTCTCTTTCAACGCTCATATCTCAGTCAATTTTGTTCGGATCGACTTGAAATTTTCAGAACATATTCTCAGATACTTATACTTCAAATAAATTAAATTAAAAAAATCGATTTTTTCAAAATCGCAAGTGGGGGTAACCCCTTAAGTCTTTCTTACTTTCGATTTTTTGAAATTTTCAAAGTGGACTGGCCCCTTAAAAAAATAAGGTAAAGACGGCATCCGCGCTTTGAACACCAAAGTTTAATGTTTTGTTTTGTTTATAGTTTTATTCCAGTTTGCGTTGCACACACTTCACACACTGAAGCGGCAATGACGAACCGACGCCCGGACACTTGTTGTACGCCGCCATGGCGTACAATCTTTTTACTTCATCTTCATCCTTGCCCCTTCAGAAAACTTGCAACAAAGCACACACATCACAACACTGGTTAGTTTATCAATTTAGATAATTTTAAAGATACTAGAGATGGTAACAAGGGACCTTACCATACCGCCAAAAGTCCTTCCGCTGTACCTCCGTCATCTACCTAAAGAAAACTAAAAGTAATTATTATTTGGACGTAATTATCCTCGTATGTATTATGCATAACAAGGAAACGCTGGCGTCCCCAGTCCTTGTGGCACCGATGAAAGCCCTTTCGTTGGCCCCCCGTCGTCTACCTGGAAAAACCAAAATTAATTATTAGTTGTATCTAGTTACACGTGTAGGTACTATGTAAAACAAGCGATCAAATGACTAATTACTGCACTGTGTTACATCCTAGCGAATGTGTAGAAGGTGTCATCTCTCGGTTATTCCCAATATCCTCATTTGCCGTCATAAGCGTATTAAATGTATAAATCTAAGAATAAGAGGCGTAACAGCATTAAACGGACCTTGCGTACGTTCCGCGAGCATATTCAAATCACAGCGATATATACACGATAGCCGTACCAGGTATACAAACTTCTCGATACAAGAAGTCACCAGAGCCATAAATTGACATAACACAAACCATGCGAATGCTTAGGTCTCAGATATCGAGCTCTATATCCCATGCGCTTTTTCGCCGAAACACGGGACAAAGGTCCCCTGCCTTGGATACGTGAAATTCTATATAAGGAATGATCGAGGTCGATTCTGCGAATTATGAATATCGTGACCAATCACGCTAAACCTTAAAGTTCCTTCTCCCGCTATCGAATCCCTCCTAACTTTCATATCAAGAAGAACTTCCTTCCAGAAGTCAGTCTTCCAACAATTTCCATCGCGTTCAGATCAAGTCTCCCGACAATCTTCATCAATCAGGTCGTAGTCTCGCAAAATCTTCCATCATATTAACTTCACTTCTTAATCTTCTGACAGAATTCGAAGAGTAGTACCGGTATCATAGAGTTTTGAATATTATACATCTTCGGGTTTTGACCGGAGCGTCGTATAAAAGTTTAGTCGACTCTCGCGGCCTCGAGTCCATAAAATAGTTCAAGTGCTGTTTACTATGCGTATATACATAAATACTCTCAGCGCCCCAAAAGTCTGGTGCTGGTGACCGCTTTCCGAACGCGAAGTGTGGCGTCCGTCAACGACGCCCTTATCTGCTAGCGTCAACCGATATCCTTGCGAGCGAGCGTACCTATACACTGATACACTCCAAACACAGCGACCAATGTCAGCGACAAATTTCATTTTATGTTAATCCGATTGTTCCCCTGGCTTCATATTCCTTTTCATTGTCAACTTTTCTGTATTAGCAACTTTATTCATCCGATCACTTATTTGTAATAAAAATTTAGTTAAGTTTGTACAAATTCGTCGGATTATTTCTAAATACCAATCACTGCATGACTTCCTAATTTTTAACTCATTCCAAGCACTTCTCCCTTTTACCCTCATTCCGTGCTATTGCGCTTGTCGTAAGCAAAAAAGGAGGGAATTAAAAATATATGCCCACGTCCCTTCCGAAAGTGACATATTAATTTTTGGGGGCTCGTCCGGGATTTTAAAAAGGAAATGTGCCGATTAATCCAATTCCCGGGGACGAATCAACAGCTAGTTCATTGAATTTTAATATCACTGACGACTTAGGTGAACCATCGGGTTATTCTTGGAGGAGTTCTGACGCTCAATTGCTACCCGGTCTCGAACCTAAGAAACGACCAGTAAAAAACATAGAATTACCCCGAAAAATCGATAACGAAAACACAACAGACATGGCGCTAGGTACAAATCAGTCACTCGCTTACGTATCTTTAAGGGAAGCTATCGCAATGGTCCCGGATTTTGACGGGAAAGGTAGCTCCTTCTCAGATTTCGTAGTCGGATGCGAAGACGCATTGGCGTCGCTTCCGCCCGGATCCGAAGCACGGTTTGTGAGAGTAATTCGAAACAAACTAAAGGGTCAGGCTAAGAAGGTCATCCGGTCGTCCACGTTCGAAACAGTAGAATCTCTTCTGAAATTCTTAAAGGAACTATATGCTCCAAACAAAGCTGAGGTGCAACTGTTGGGAGACCTCAGTCACATTTTTCAAGGAAGCCGTGAAACCGTGATAAATTTTTCCATTGCAATTAGGGATAAAGCTAGGGAAATACTCGACGCTTAACCAGCATCCCAAAACGGCACGGAAAGTGCCGCTCACAGATAAACATTAGACGGCTATTTCCCTTCGTGTTTCAAACGCGGGCTAAGACTGGAGATAGAACAGCCTCTCCCTTGGTGCGACGATATCTCGACCGCTATAGATCAAGCGATCGAAATCGAACGCGACCTCGAAGCCCGTAAGGAATTTCTATCGTTCTCTATTAGATCTGTTCCGAACAAATCGGTAAAAACCTGTAACATCTGTAAGAAGGACGATCATTCGAGCAAAGCTTGCTGATTTGCGGCAATCACATGCCAAAAAGCAACAGTAAAGGTCACAAAGCCGATCAATGTGGAAATAATCAAATCGCTCAAAAATCGGTCACGTGTCAAATTTGCGATAAACCCGGTCACATCGCGAAAAATTGCTACCTTGACCAAAAATCTTCGAATTTTTCTAGCAATCAATCACACCGCTCGCCCGGTCCTCAATGCCCACTCTGTCATAAGCAGGGTCATACCGCGGATCGATGTTTTAAATTTCGAAATAATCCTCCGAATTCTAATCCGCCATCCTGTCGGTATTGCAAAAAGGTCGGGCACACTATCGAAAACTGCCGTGCTCGCGATTATAATAATTCGCGTAACCAGTCGGGAAACGGGCTGAGTGCCCCTCGGACAGACGCACCGAGCGGCCCGCCCACTCAAACGCGTCAAGCGAACACCGTCTCTCTTGGGGAGCCGAACGAGACTATCCGACCTACGCAATAAAGTCGGAAAATTTTAACACACTGCCCTCGGTGTGTATCGGAGTATCACCGGAAAAAGGGGCAATTTCGATGCTATTAGGCAGCGGTGCCATTCCCAATTTGATAAAAAATGCATATACAAAAAATATGGTAGACATCAACGAAGAAGATGTCATTAAATTAATCGGCATATCCGAATTACCGGTCTTTGGACTAGGGAGCGTGCTACTTCGCGTATTCGACTTCCAATCGCTATTTCACATTATACCCGACAATGTGCCGCTTCCCTACCCCGGTCTGCTGGGGTCTACATATTTTTATGAAACCAAGTCCAATATCAATTACCCAATGGAATTTCGAAATGGCCTTTCTAAAACGAACCGAACCCGACGAGGTGATAGAAATCCCCGTGCGTTCGGAAACTTCCTTCTTCGTGAAGGTAAAAGACGGCATAATAAAAGAGGGATACCTCTCGTCTTTGAAAATCCGTCAAGGTGTATACGCCGGCGATTGCCTGGTGACAAACATAGACGGAAAGGCTCATTTGACGGTTTATAATACCACAAATGACGCTGTCAAACTGATCGTTCCAGTTGTGGAACTGCAGGAATTCGACGCTATCGAAGACCTGTCAGAAAATACTCCCAGTTCAGACTGTACGACAGTTTCAAATTCTCGTTCAATCCCTCGTGACCCTCCTAATCCAAGCGTAAATTGCACGATGATTGCGCCGATCCAGAGCCCGAAAGTGGCCAATTCTAAAATTTCGATGACAAATGTCGAATAAAATAACAAGTATTGTAGTGAGGAAAGAACGAGAATCAACATCAATCAAAATAAAAAATTCAGTCAAATCCCGGGCCAAAAATCAAAAGCAGACAAAAATAAAAACGCGAAAAACTCAAAAATGAAATCGATCGAAAATTCAAAAATCGAGGTCAATCGTAACGAACAGTTAAACAATGAAATAAATCGAAATAAAAGTAAACAATCGAGTCAAAACGTGATCTGCGTTCCTGCCTCTGAATCAACATCGCGTATAAACAAAAATAATTCAGAGCGCTCAAAAATAATAAAAAGCCTCTTGCAACTCGACCGCCTCGCAAAAATCGAATTAGAACATGTCGAAAAAATAATCGAACAATATTCAGACAGATTCCATGTAAAGGGCGAACCTCTAGAAGCCACACATGTGCTTCGATATACGATCCCAACGGTCGACGACCTACCGATAAACACGAAACAGTATCAGTTCCCCAAGCGATCAAGGGCGAAGTCCAGCGTCAAGTGGACGAGCTACTAGAAACAAGAGTCATAAGCCACTCGGAATCTTCAAACAACAGTCCCGTATGGATAGTCCCGAAAAAACCAGACTCCAACGGTAACAAACGTTGGTGAATGGTAATTGGCTTTCGTGCTTTGAACGAAAAAACAATCGGTGACTCATATCCGCTACCCAAGATCACATATATTCTGGATCAGTTGGGACGCCCGAATTATTTTTGAGTGTTCGATTTAGCATCCGGTTTCCACCAGATCGAAATGAATCATGAAGATAAATCGAAAACCGCTTTCTCTACACCACATGGGCCCTACGCATTTTCAGGAATGCCATTCGGGCTTAAAAATGCCCCGGCAACCTTCCAGCGCTTAATGGATATCGTATTGAGTGGACTCCAAGGAGTATCCCTCTTTGTTTATCTCGACGATATCGTAGTGTATGCCAGGGACTTAGAGGAGCACGGTAAAAAGATTCACGAACTGATGGAACGATTGCGCAAAGCCAATCTCCAACTACAACCGGATAAATGCGAATTTCTTCGACCAGAAGTCAGGTTAAAAGTCAGGCCACATAATCGGTAAAGACGGACGTACACCAGACCCGAGCAAACTCTCAGCCGTTAAAGATTTCCCTGTACCCAAAAATGTCAAAAATATTACCCAATTTTTGGGCCTAACCGGTTACTATCGTAGGTTTATCAAAGACTTCTCCAAAATCGCGAAACCGCTAACTCGCCTCTTAGAGGACAAGGTTGACTTCAAATGGACTGACGAAGAGCAAAAAGCTTTCGATATCCTAAGGGATAAATTATGCGAAGCTATATATAAGGCTACGCCTTATGCGGAGTCTTATCACAAGGAGAAATAGGAAAAGACAAACCGATAGCTTATACGTCATGCGTACTGCGAGGAGCGTCCCTTCGGTACGACACGTACGAAAAAGAAGCAATGGCAATCATTCATAGCGTAAAAGCCTTCCGACCGTACATCTATGGTAGGAAATTCACGCTTGTAACGGATCACAAACCTTTGGTTTGATTCAAGACCGCCAAAGACGCGAACGCACGCGTTCTCAAATGGCGACTCAAGTTGTCCGAATATGATTACGATGTCGTATACAAACCAGGCACACTAAATTCAAACACTGACGCATTGTCGCGTAATCCAATCGAACAACCAGAAGAATCCAAAATAGCCCCCATTGCAATCACAAAGAAATAAATAAAAATCAAAAACGCGCCACAGGAGATATCTCGTTCAAAAACGAAATCCAGTAGTAGTGAAGAAGAAGGTGCTACTCCCTTTCAAATCACGACATGGGTCGAAATCCATACATTTCCGGAATCCGAAAAAATAAATGTAGTCACCCGTGCTTAGGCAAGGGAGACTGTACTATCCGATCTGGATACAATAATACAAGCAAACGAAACGCTCGATGACGTTAGTGTGTCAAGTGCCGATGCGCCTGCCCTCGAGAAGGCCGACGCACGCCCCGCGTCTCAGCATCGTACACGACGACCTCGCAAGGCCGTGAACTACGAGGAGAGTAGTGACGACGAGACGGAGGTCGAGGTAATAAGACCCTACGCGTCACCCGACTTAAGAAGGCTGTTGGCCCAAAAACATTCAATGGCCCGAACCAGCGCAAGCACCTCCTATCTATCACTCCAAACCTCCACCGATTCCAATTCCAATAATTCGACAAATTCAGAAGAAAAATATCAAAATTTCAAATCGCTAATTGCATTACGACTAAGGAATTGTTCCATTTTCGAAACGATCACCTAGTCTATTTTGTCGATTCAGCTGGCAAACCACGTGACTCTGGAGCACAAAAGTTGTTAGAATTAAACAAACTTCCCCTCTGGAAGAATTTGGCGGTTGGCCAAGCTTACAGCAAAAAAGTTGGAAAAAAATATAACGTCGCCCTCGTCATCAAAGGCGAGTATTCAGGAATATTAGCGTTCGTATCAGAGAACATTAAAGCAAGTGTAAAATTACGAGATCTTTGCGAAATCCTCAAACTTGAATCGTGGAGTATTTGCCAAATGAATCATGTCGAACACCTAGTATGGAACGACATTATGAACATCATAAAAGAATCCTTTAAGAATAGTCGAGTAAAGATAATCATTTTTCTGGGAACTCTACAGTACGTGCCAATCGAAAAACGAGATTCGATTTTTTATGAAATGCATAAGTCGCCAATCGGAGGACACAAGGGTGTTTCAAAAACGTACACTAGAATCAAGCGCGAATATTTCTGGAAAGATTTAAAGTCAGACTTCCAAAGAAGAGTGCAGCAATGCTTAGACTGTCAATTAAAGAAATTGGTCCGACTCAAAACCAAACAACCGATGACAATAACGGACACTCCCGGAACCGTTTTTGAGAAAATATCAATGGATATTGTTGGACCTATGCAACGCACGTTAATTCAAAACGAGTATATTCTCACGATCCAAGACCACCTCTTAAAATATTATGTTGACCAGACCAAGGAAGTGTTGAACAGACTAAGGAAGCAATTTTTGAGCGGTCTCATAAGAAGGGTCGCAAAATGGTTCCGAATTAAGCGATGTAGGACAACGGCGTTCCACCCGCAGTCCAATGGTGCCATCGAAAGATCTCACCACGTATTAGCCGAATTTTTGAAGCAATACACGGATAAGGATAACGAGTGGGATCAATGGCTAAAATTGGGGATGCTTTTGTACAATGCTAGCGTTTACGAAAGCACGAAGTACACTCCCTATGAGGTAGTCTTCGGCAAAGTTGCAAGAGTCCCATCAAGCGAACCGCTTCGGGAATCAGATCAGCTACCAACATATCGCGGTTATTTAATTGAATTGATTACACGTATAAACGGAATCCGAAACATCGCTTACGAAAATTTGGTCTCATCGAAACAACGCTCAAAAAAATATTATGACAGAAACGCGAATCCAAAAAATTTCAAAGTAGGAAACTTTGTCTACCTACAAAAGGGTCCTAAACCCGGTAAACTCGGAGATCAATACACTGGACCACATAAGGTCTTAAAAAAATTTGCAAAGGGCAACGTAAAAATGCGATACAACAATAAAACGCGAGTAGTTCATGAAAATCGTCTGCGACATTCTCACATTAACGTTGAAGCCAAACCCAATAGGAAACCCAAGTCGACTCGAGTCGATGAATCCGATTTTAATCCTAATTAAATAAGTAATAATAATAATTATCCTGTTTTTCAGATGGCTGTTATCAATCATTGTCGTCTAACGATATCACCTTTGCACTTGCAACCAGAGAACTAGATAAAAATTTCTAGTTACAGTATTCAAAACTTGCTGAGCTAACTGTTTCACAATTCGACAAAAATTTGCAGTCGCGAACCTAGATATAATCACCTACATGAATTCGAAATTCATACACGTTGTTATTATATTACATTAGAAAATCAATATATTACGAAATGCATACGCAACAGTGTAGCAAAGAGCGCCAAATGCACCAAAACAATTTGTTATTAGCGATCCAAGCCTCGGACGTATTGTATACAATATACACATTATTCATCGTAAAACAAAACAAGGAAATCTGATCAGGTTGAAAGAATTTTACGATCAACCTCCTGTCACTCGTGGGAACGAAAAATATTTCCTTACTCCTCGAACTCACATATAACCAATTACCAAAAGAAAAACTCAAACAATCTGCAATTCCGTACTATCCCTATATTACCTTTTCGGAGACACTTGGTACAAGTTCATCCCTGTTCTGATCAAAGCCACACCACCTGCAATCACGAAATCGACGACGAAGTCTACTCGGCGATACATCAACCCAACAGCATCAGCATCCTGTGCTATGTACTCCAAAGAAGATATCGACAACGTACGATATCGCGCAATGTTTCCCGTGGAGAAACCCGCTGTCGTAAACAACATGACACGGCACAACAGTGGTCAAAACACTCTCAATCAAGAGGACAAGTTCTTAAATCTTCTGTATAAGAACAATCTATAACACCGAGCGGACTCCATCTGGAATCGCACATGGAAAATTCATTCAATTCGGTACAGCAAGCGCTGGTTTCACCCGAACGTCACTCGTCGTGCGGGCGATCAAGGTCCTCGTAGATACGGCGATCCATGCATACAGCCTACACCCTGTGGACGGCTGGTCAAGTTAACTCGTCAGTGCAGTATGGGACTCGGTTACGTACCTCCTGATGCACCTGGCTAAACAACCCAAGAAGAAAACGTCAACGGATGCCGTGACTGGTCAAGAACCTCATCAACTCGTGTTGGCCCCTCCAGCTGAACCAAAGGGCCAATATCAACACTGCAACACATGATCTGTACTCTGTCCTCTCCGATCATCCAGAAAACATCCGATCGTCCAAACCTAGTTCCTTCTCTTAAATCCGCACGAGGAGATTTAAGATAATTCTGATCATGCTAATAATTTATTTGTTGTTGTCGTTCTTTTAACCTTGTCAATTAAGAGATAGGGTAAAATAAGTAAATGAGCATCTATGCACGAGGAAAAACAAACGGGAGAAAACTCGTACCCATACTTTTTAGCGCAAAATAAAACATTTATATTCAGAATTATTTTCAAAAAACGGAGAAGAAAGATAAACTTCCTTGCACAAAGATCTGGATACACAATAACCAAAGATATTCTCATACAAAGATCTATATATACAATAATAAGACACACATTCTTTCCTTCATCTATAGTCTACATAAGACTCTAATCCAAAGATTGTACCCCGTTTAAGAATAGGCTGATGGCGATATTGAGATAACATTCATGATAATTGAGCGGGATGCTCAATATTAAACCGGGGAGGTGTTACATCCTAGCGCATGTGCCTTCTCTCGGTTATTCCCAATATCCTCATTTGCCATCATAAGCGTATTAGATGTATAAATCTAAGAATAAGACGCGTAACAGCATTAAACGGAACTTACGTACGTTCCGCGAACATATTCAAATCACAGCGATATATACACGATAGCCGCACCGCCACAGTCATCGACTTTTCCTATCCCATTGGCTGTCAACAAGAACACGATCTCAGACGCATATTCCAAGAAGAGCTGTCGAACGAATAATCAACGATCATCTCGATCAACAGACTCCAAAAATCCTACGCCGGCCCATCCGCATGGTGACCAAGAGAAGTCTCGACCCTAGATTATTTAAACATGACATAGATTAGACGGCTCTGACGAACTTATAACTCTGACTAAATAATAATACATCCGGTCTCGCAGCGTAGTCCGATATACAAACTTCTCGATATGACAAGTCACCACAGCCATAAATTGACATAACACAAACCATGCGAATGCTTAGGTCTCAGATATCGAACTCTATATCCCATGCGCTTTTTCGCCGAAACACGGGACAAAGGTCCCCTTGTTTGGATACGTGAAATTCTATATATGCAATGATCGAGATCGATTCTGCGAATCATGAATATCGTGACCAATCACGCTAAACTTTAAAGTTCCTTCTCCCACTATCGAACCCCTCCTAATTTTCATATCAAGAAAGACTTCCTTCCTGAAGTCAGTCTTCCAACAATTTCCATCGCGTTCAGATCAATCAGATCGTAGTCTCGCAAAATCTTCCATCAAATTTACTTCACTTCTTAATCTTGTTCTGACAGAATTCGAAGAGTAGTACCGGTATCACAGAGTTTTGAATGTTATACAACTTCGGGTTTTGACCGAAGCGTCGTATAAAAGTTTAGTCGACTCTCGCGGCCTCGAGTTCATAAAATAGTTCAAGTGCTGTTTACTACGCGTATATATATAAATACTATTGCGCTTGTCGTAGGCAAAAAAGGAGGGAATCAAAAATATATGCCCACGTCCCTTCCGGACGTGACACAAGCACCCGCTGGACTTAACCAAAAACGAGCTCGAACAGGTTCCAGAGGTCTTGCTCCTAAAATATTGGGGTGAATATGTTGGTTTTTTGTGGGGTCGTTTGCCAGAACGTCATCGGAACGATAGTGAATATTATATCTTCCATACATGAAGCATTATAATACGCCGCAGATGTTAGATCACATTGATGGCCCCCCACCTCAACGCCAGGACGGTGAAAAATGCTGTGGAAATTCTCCACGTATGGGGTCCTTCAAACGTGTTTGAACCCGTTTTCTTTTTGGGAGTGTGAAAAAATGTCGGAGGCGGTAATTCTCCACGTACGAGGTTCTTCGAACGTGTTTGAACCTGTATTTCACGACTGGAAAAGTGGGGAGAAGTTTGAAAATTTGAATGGGAGGGTTACGAGGGAGATTATAATTTCGTGGACCAAGCTCAGACTACCACACGACATCAACATTTCTCTCTCCAAAAGGAACTTTGAAAAGAGAAAAGTGTGGAAAATTGATTTCACGGGCTTCAACAAAGTCAGCCGGATGGCGGAATTCTTTCCAACGAAGAAGCTGTCAGAACTCCCCGTTCACTCGGATCATCGAATCTCCGACATGAAGGCTGTACAAACACAGTTAGGGAAAAGCTACATCGCGGACATCGCGGATGAGTTCTCTGTCTTCTTACCGGAGCGACTTGTGAAGACCAAGATCCGACAATGTTTGAGAGTATGCTGCAAGTGGCACATGATGGTCAACTCTGCATGCAGTACATTGGTGGGAAATACAACAGTGTCGAGTTGCGTCGTCTATGAGCATGGTGGAAAAGACAAAATTCGTTGGACCACCATCGTCGATCAGCTTTCCGCACAATCGACAGTATGCTGCAACTGGTCAACTCAGTGGTGGGAAATACAATAGCATCGAGTTCCATCGTCTCCGAGCATGGAGACAAAATTGGGCACCATTGTCGAACGGCTGTTCGCAGTCGTCACGGTTTTTTTTCAAAGTGCTGACTATGTACAAATGAATATGTTTGATTGAATTGTAAATGATGGATATTTTTGCCGTAAAATAAAGAATACAAATGACACATATTTTCATCGAAATGTTTTTTTATTCATTTTTAAAAAAATCGCTCGCTCACACTACGCTTCATATACGCTCAACCAGCTTTTCAGCGATTTTACAGTCTCATGGGCGCAGTTCTATTTCGTGTTGAAGGGATGATGGCGGCATTTGGAGTTTGTGATTTTCGGCAGCTTCTGCAGCGATGGACAGTCCAGAGTCTCCAAGTCGATGACGTTTGTCGCGGGATCCGAGAATCTTGATAGCCATGCGCATTTCTCAAATCCCATCGCATAGATCGTAGGAGCTCCATGCAAGAGTTCTCGAATTGTCTTTCTAGCTGCTTCGTATGGTATGCTATTGTGACCCCATCGTATTCCATGGAAATTGCGTTCCAGCCACTTGTTTGTCATTTTTTACTTGGCCGGTAACGAGTCCCATGCAAATGGTGCGTCGAAGACGAGCATCAGCGGTTCAGCACTCTTATCATGAAGTCTGACGATGGACATCTCCTTCAGGACAAATTCGATGACGGGTCTCTTGAAGCCCTGCACATAGACGATAAGTTCCATGTTAACTGAAGTGGATGCGAATCATCGGCGCGATTTATACCAATTTTTTAACGAAACGATCTTTTAAAAATACGATCATGGAGGATCATGCAAAGCGCCAACGATTATCAACCAAACATCAATAGTCATTGATAGTCCAAATACCGCATCTGGAAGGATTGAAGTATTCCATATACAGGCATTATATACGCATGGGTGCAAGGCACAGCAGTGATGGGTTAATGTGGCGAGAAATCGACTTGAACGCATGATGGTCTATACTTTAACCCCTGCTCGATGAATTTCGAAAACGTGGAAGTGGGTGAGCTTTACGAAAAGTACGTAATCTTACGATAAATGTAAATAAGTGTGAATCAATACGCGTTGAATATCATTGCTACGGGAGATAATGATTATGAGGGCTACGATTGATGTGCAATCAAGAGATAATACGTTTCGCATGGGTGACAGCCACAGCTTTGTACACAGCTGAACGAAACAGTGACCACGGATCTTCTTACATGCATTATTCAACGGTATTGAATCTATCGAACATTGGATGCCCAATGACTTTAGGTCATTTTTTTTTAATTGTGCTTCAAACCATTTATCCATCAATATGTATACCACCAAAGAAGACATTGCTCCAATACGCGTGGCTCAACATAAGAAGAAGAAAAGCATATCAATTTGCTACAAGATACCGAAGATAATAATGTATGACACTTCACATAGATCAAGAACCTGTCAAGCCTCGTGAGCGCAGGACTAAACAGAGACAGCCATTAAAAAATATATATATGCCATCGGTGTGTGAAGTTAACATAATTACAATATCGTTATATGTGCTAGACGAATCAAACAACAATCCATTATTTCGCAGGTGTCTGCATTACTTTAGATCAAAGAATAAACTGTCATCAGATGATATCAATTGTGGAGCACTAAAGCACTGCCCCATCCGACTAACAAATAATAGCAATAAGTGGCTCCAAATCATCAACTCCAGTCGGAAAGCACAACATCCTGTAATACACTCTTGCGGTTTTATTTATTACATTTATCCATTTGCAGAGGGCTTTATTTTGTTCGTCCCCTCAGGACCCTTCTCATGACAAAATTCGCTAATTTTTTCAGGCTACGTTTACAAATTTTTCGCCACGTCGGATGGCCTCTCCTCCCGCACTTTACAGAAAGTTCACATAAATATCACAAAAAATTGGCGTTTTCCGGCACGCTGACCACGAGATAGATTTCATAAAAATATTCGACCAGGCATTGACGTTTTCCGGCACGCTAACCTCGAGTTACATTTCACATTATTTTTCGAGGATGCGAAGCCAACGGGGAATTTCTCCCGTCATCCCTTCGCCACACCCCACTTCACAACGAACAATCTTCTGTCGCAATTTGCCTCGCGCCGCTATCTTGCCCCGGCTGACGGGCTATCGATTTTACACGTTTTCTAGTACTTTACAGTCTTCAGCATTTTCTCACTTCAATGCACGTGTATTCGCGCTCTTGTACCGTCGGCGTTCGGCGTCGGGACGCGCTCAAGATGGCGGTCTCGGCAGACTCGCCGGGTGCCCCCTTGCTGGTCGATGAGTGTCGCATCACCCACGATGGATCGGTCGTGGATTGGCGTCGACCGTGTGCCCAAGGAATCTTCTTCCGTCCACGAACGTTTTTCGCTGGGATGCTCGCGTAGACGAGGCGACTGCGTGCCCATCAATGGCGGCTCACGTGGCGTGTGCCCACGTTCGTTGCGCGGAGATCACTCTCGGGGTTCGAGACTCTCCGCTGGAAAAGCCAGCCCGTCTTGGGCCCTCGGGTGGTTCCCGAGGGAGCAGAGCGCTGGTTTTCGGACGTGACGAGGACGATGCCAAATATTCCGGGACGATGGCTGCCCGTCTCCATACGCTGAACTTTTTCCCCTCGCCGTACGTACGTCTACTTTGGCGTTTCAATTGAGAGAGAGCGCGGAGAGAGAGCTCGAGTGTATATGCTCGTCTTTTCCGTCGGGCGTTGCCAACCCAATCTCCTCGCCTAGGGAAGACAGGGGGTCCGCCGACCCGCGCAGCACTTCAGAGAGTATCGCCGAACTCTGTCGCGTAGCGCGTTATTCAAATCGGGGGGTTTTGACCAAACCAGTCAATACCCCCTTTTTATGGCTGATCTCATTCGAATTCCATTGAGACTTCGATCAGCGATAAAATGTCACAAAATCGAGACCATACATTCAGAACACATACAATTATATCACAAATTCCCCATCGAGGGTACTTTCGCATGAATCGCTTAAAAACTACTAAACATTCTTCTAACAATCGAGATTTAATACAAAATAGGAACGCATATCACATGATACTGAGGCTGGAGAATCGAGACAGATCGTCGCTTACTCACTTAGGATGGTTGAATGGGCAAGTAATACGGTCGTAAATGTACCCGATTGTATACCCCTTTTACTGGCGTCTCATTCGTCGGATCCACCAACCGAAAGGCATTAGCCCCGTAGGCTTCGCTGACTTTGTACGGTCCATAATATAAATGGAAGAATTTTGCGGAAACCCGGTCTTCAGCGTTGCACGGATACGGCCTCCTCAATAAAACGAGATCACCTTCTTTTACTAACGTTGACGCGGTTTTTTGGTTTTTTTAGTCGTCTTTCGAAACTCTGCAAGATGTGCTCACAGGCTATTATTACTGTGTGTTCATATGTTTCACTAGGAGAAGGGGAAAATTCCATTAACTCCGCGATTTCGTTCCGGGGATCCTTTCCCATCTGCAGATTATACGGGGTACTTAAATGGACGGTAAGATTTAATAACTTTTCGACTCTAGTCACCCACCTGGACCATTCCGCATGGCTGCTGACACAAAATACACGAAAGAACCGACCCAACTCTCTCATCACCCTTTCCGTCGGATTGCTTTGTGGATGGCGAACTGAGCAGAATTCGGCGCGAATCCCATATTTTTGCAAAACCGTGATCCATTTATTGGCCGTACACTGCGTGCGATTTTCCGCCAAGATACTCCGGGGAATGCCCATTTCAAGGAAGTAACATTTTTCTAATTTAAGCAGAGCCATCGCTGTGGTCGCCTTTTTTAACGGATAAAGCTGAACATATTTCGAGAACGACAAACAAGTACTGTAATCCTCCGGCCGAACGGGGAAGTGGCTCATGAAAACCCACCGTGACTAGGTCCCCTGATTTTTCGGCTGTTACTAACTGAAATTCCTCCGCCAACGGATAACTCACCGGTTTTACCCGCTGGCAGATATCACACGTCTTAACTAAAACTTTAACATCGCGTCGCATCTTTTTCCAAATGAAATTTTTACGGAGGAAAGCTAACGTCTTCATCACCCCCGGATGCCCCAAAGCGTCATGTATGTATCTAACGACCTCCATGGCCAAACCCCGCGGCAACACTGCGACCCACTGCCTACTGCTGAAAATACATTGAAAAAGGACCTGATTTTTAATCTGATAGAGCTCCGTGGAACCGCCGTCGGCCACTTCCTTTCGTAAGGCCGCAAGAGTCTCGTCGTTTTTCTG
This sequence comes from Ophion ellenae, assembly GCA_963210295.1. Lineage (NCBI taxonomy): Eukaryota > Metazoa > Arthropoda > Insecta > Hymenoptera > Ichneumonidae > Ophion > Ophion ellenae. Next base: position 16,549,313 of record OY723385.1, on the reverse strand, counting down.
CAGGTTCGCCAGATTGCTTATGTTTTTCAATATAGCTATCAACCGCGGTAAATCCGTTATTCCCATAAAGAAACTCTCCACCTTTTTGGCGTCGACACTCGGAAGGCCCCCTGATCCCTTCGCTGTCATCGATGGAATAACGAACTTTGGAGCCACTTCTTCCTCAAAACGTCCTCTTGGATTACGGCTAAAGAAGTCTGGGACTATGTTATCTTTACCGGCGCAATAGCGAATTTCAAAGGAATATTGCTGTAACGCGAGACACCACCTTTTTAGACGGGGCGTATGGAACTGAGTTGTATTTAGAAACGTAAGTCCTTGATGATCAGACTATGAACTTGATGAATAGAAAATGATGGAGCAGAATAGCATTAGCGAAGTTTTCTTTCAGTTTCTCAGAAGCCGGACCATGTTTCGCGTTCCACCTCCACGCTTCTTTACCCGTGAGTAATTCCCTAAAGGTCTCTATGAAGTTAGCATGTTTTAGGCTAAACTGTCGGTAATACGTACAAATTCCTATAAACTGCTGGAGCTGCTTGCGACTTTTCGGTTCGGCAAAGTTTCGGATGATCGCCAACTTATCCGGATCGGGACGAACTCCCTCGACGGTCAGGAGAAATCCTAGAAACTGAACCGACGAATGGCAGAACACCGACTTATCCAAGCGAAGAGTAAAGTTGTTCTTCCGAGCACCGTAAAGACCCGCTCGAGATGTTCCATGTGCCGCATCCATGAAGGCGATGCAATCAGCAAGTCGTCAATGTACACAGTCAAGAAGGAATCAAATTCTCTACCAAAGATGTGACTGAGCGCTCTGATGAATCCACTCCCTGCAGTCTTAAGACCAAAGGGAATGCGGCAAAAATGGTAGAGCGTCGTCCCATACAAAAAAGCCGTATATGGGCGAGACGCCTTATGTAAAGAGATCTGCCAGTACCCATTGGCAAGATCCGATTTCGTCATTAGCCAATACCTTGGTATTTTTACATTATTTCATCTATTAATGGTGGAGATTCTTGACCGGACTCAATTACGTCATTTAAAAAGCGTGCATCGAGGCAAATGCGCAATCTACCGTCCGACTTCCGCACGATTCTGAGGGGGTTACAGTAAGCGCTAGTAGATCTTTCAATGATTCCTTGGTGCAACATCGCCTCCAGCTCCTGTTGAACAGCTTCTCGATACGCGAGCGGAACCGGATACGACTTTCGAACCACTACATTGGCTTTAGCTAATCTTATTCTATGCTCATAGTTCCCCGCCGGACCAGAGTTAAAGGAGAACAATCCTTGGTGTCGGGACCATCCATTTCAACCTCATCCTCTACCTGAATTTCATCCTTCTCCTCTCCACACTCTAAATCCTCTAAACTGGATGTCATGGCCTTTTCTGATTCGGCACTGCCCAACTTCGTGATAGGATCCGGCACTCGAACACTCTCTGTCTTTTGAAATTCCACAACCGAGTGATTCGACACCTCCTGCTGATCTCAGGACTCTCTACTGAAAACTCCTTCAGTCACCTCTTTCCAAAAATTAGGTGATGAGATTTTGCTCGATTCGGCTAGCTGGAGACATACACCGATTACCTGAATAACTGTGAGATCGTCTACGGTGGATGTTTGTATGCGTTCAGTATTTGGCATATCGAAGAAGACACTGTCACGGGAAATAATTACTCCATTGATCTTCAGACTCCCTACCTCATAATCAACGACGGCTCTGTTTTGGATGAGCCAATCGTTTCCTAGAATGGCTCCGGTCGACAAATAGGGCACCACGAGAAGTCGAGACGTTATTTTCATTGATTGTCGCCCTTTTTCCCACAGCGGTCGTTACAACCAGGTTGGCGACTGGCAATTCATCGATGGCAAAATACTTTTCTAGATAGCTATAAAATTCCTCCGAAACGTACGTAACCTGGCTACCCGTGTCAATCAGAACCGATATAGGAATCCCAATAATAGAGATAAGTAATCGCGGACATTTTCGTATTTCTAATTGCTCACGTCTCTCTGACTCTCCGACGACATCGGACGCCATGTTCTCAAAAGCTTCACATGTCTGGTGCGACGTGTGAGAACCACCATCCGTTGCACCATCTATTCGTTTAAATGAGATGTAGACGGCTGCGGTTCTACCGGGTTCCGAGCGATTGGGGGGGGGGGAGGTGGAATGTCTACCCTAATCGTGGAGTTCTTTTCCAGATCCGGCAATGTTCCAACCACTCGGACGCTAGTGTTCGCGGGGTTACTGCCAATCGCTGGTACGGCCGGAGGATTCGAGCGATAATGTGTCGGTTGTGACACCCCCCTTCTTCCACAACCCTGATATGGGGGCATTCCCGAAGCATCCCGATTTCGATAGTTATTCTGATCTCGATTGTTTGTGGTTCTGTTGTTGTCTCACACCCGATTTGGCACTGTGTTCCCTGTCACATTTCCTCTCCGATATCTGTCTCTGTCTTTATTGGCCATATCCAGCAAGGACAGCGCATGCGACACCGCGTTAGTATCGGCTAAATCCGTACTGATCATCGCCTCGCGGACTCTAATTGGCATCCCGACCATAATGGTATAATTCACTTCATAAGATTCTAACGGTGGCGCTAAATAAAGCGCGGCTGCGCCTTGTTTTAAAAAATGGCTTTGCAACGATCCCGCTTGCGGAGTGCACTTCAGGGTGGACCATTGATTATTGAAATGTACTTTAATAGGAATTGAGTAAAATTCTTCGAGGAAATTTCGTTTAAACGACTCAAAATCCAAACAAACGTTTCTTTTTGCCTCAAACCAAATCTTGGCCCTACCGTCCAACGCGTTTTCCACGACCAACATTTTCATTTCACGCTCGATTTTTCGCACGACAAAATACCGTTCCAATTTCTCTAGGAACTCTTGCGGATGATGGACCGACTCATCGTTAAATTTCGGGGAGGGTATGTCAATTTTAATCGACTGAAATCCGCGTCAGAGCCCATTCAACATACCTTGCTCGCCTATCGGCGCTGGCGTGATCGTTCCCAACGTCGCTGCGGCTCTTAGCTCCTCAATTGCGCATTCTTGTTGTTCGGAATTGGCTTTCAACCGTCGAAGTTCCTCGGCAAACAAATTTCGATCCGCTATTTCTTTGCGTAAAGTCTCTATCTCGGTTTTCTCCGCCTGTAGACGCAGCCTTTCTTCTCGCATATGTTTCCTCTCCTCGGCAGCACCTATTCCATCATTAATGTTAGTTCTGATTTTATTTGAGATCATTTGGGGTTGTATGCGCTCCGCTCTAACTGTCAACGGGTCCGGCGAAGGAGAACTCGGCGAGTTCCCTTTCTCCGGAGTCCGCGGCGGCGTCCTGTGCATGGCTGTCGTTGGACTTTTGATACTACGCACTGTTTCGACGGTAAGACAAATCCACCTCGCACTCTAACGCCACAAGGCACAAGCTGCTACCAATTAATCAATTCACTTTTTATCTCAGGGGCTCTTACTTTTCAAAAATCTTGCCCCACGTTGGGCGCCATTTACAATAAATTCTTGCGGTTTTATTTATTACATTTATTCATTTGCATAGGGCTTTATTTAGTTCGTCTCCTCAGGACCCTTCTCATGACCAAATTCGCTAATTTTTTCAGGCTACGTTTACAAATTTTCGCCACTTCGGATGGCCTCTCCTCCCGTGCTTTACAGAAAGTTCACATAAATATGACACAAAATTGGCGTTTTCCGGCACGCTGACCACGAGATAGATTTCGTAAAAATATTCGACAAGGCATTGATGGTTTCCGGCACGCTAACCTCGAGTTACATTTCACATTATTTTTCGAGGACGGGAAGCCGACGGGGAATTTCTCCCGTCATCCCTTCTCCACACCCCACTTCACAACGAACAATCTTGTGTCGCAATTTGGCTGGCGCCGCTATCTTGCCCCCGGCTGACGGGCTATCGATTTTACACGTTTTCTAGTACTTACAGTCTTTAGTATTTTTTCACTTCGATGCTCGTGTATTCGCGCTCTTGGACCGTCGGCGTTCGGCGTCGGGACGCGCTCAAGATGGCGGTCTCGGCAGACTCGGCAGACTCGCCCAGTGCCCCCTTGCTGGTCGATGGATGTCTTATCGCTAACGATGGATCGGTCGTGGATTGGCGTCGACCATGTGCCCAAGGAATCTTCTTCCGTCCACGAACGTTTTTCGCTGGGATGCTCGCGTAGACGAGGCGATTGCGTGCCCGTCAATGGCGGCTCACGTGGCGTGTGCCCACGTTCGTTGCGCGGAGATCACTCTCGGGATTCGAGACTCTCCGCTAGAAAGGCCAACCCGTCTTGGGCCCTCAGGTGGTTCCCGAGGGAGCAGAGCGCTGGTTTTCGGACGTAACGAGGACGATGCCAAATATTCCGGGACGATGGCGGCCCGTCTCCATCCGAAACATTCCATATAGCGTGACTGAAGGTTTAATAACAGCTGCAGTTGAAGATTCAACGGAAGACGACATGTGCCCAATCGTATATGTTAATGGTCATGAAAAGTCTCGAGTAAATTAGATGGAAGTTCTACTTTACGATGTAAAAAGCATACAAACAATTGTGCCCTACAAAATGTATTGGAAATCTTTAATTGGTGGTTGAATCATAAAGATTCGTGCAAATAAAAGAAATGCAACACTATGTACTTTTTATTCTCCTCACCCCATACTTAGTTATGACAGCATCATCTGATATTGTGCATCTGAATATACATTAATTTTTTTTTAATTTTTTTTTAATTTTTTTTAAATTTTTTATTGTCTCAGCTACGGCGAACGCTCCGCTATTTGTAGCTTCCATGTACAGGGATTTCCCCTTTTTACATTTCCCACCATTTTTTCCAATCCACATCCCTAATAAATCCCCACCTTGCGGCCGCAGCCGACTTCCCCCTCTGTATCGCATTTACCATAACATTTTCTGTCATGGGTATAGGGAAACTGCGGAAAACCTATACCAATACAGCCGGTCACGGGTTCGCTTCCCAGCCTTGGAGCTAGTCGCGTTTCGTCAAGAAATAGCTCACAGGAGTAGAAGAGCTAGAGCGGTTCTAACGCAGGGATCTCAGGGGGGAGCGGGGCGGCGGGGTCCAGCGCGGGGAAGCCAAGTGCCCGGTGGAGGGGGGGGGGGGTCCAGCGCGGGGACGTGACGTCATGCCATGGGTCTCTGTGGAGGGGGTAGCCATGTGGTCCGAAGAGCGACTGTCGGGAGGGAGAAGCCGTCGTCGACGAGTGTTTTGTGGGGGCGGGGGTCAGGTAGTGGTGAGTGACCGTAGAAAACCCATAAATCTCCTAATTTATTATAGACATAAAAAAGATTAGCATCGATGCAGTGTTTTTCTTTCTACACTATTTAGTCCGTGTGAAAATAAAACACACACACACACACACACACACACACACACACACACACACACACACACGCACGCACGATGTGTACATGTACTGGTCATATATGGGTAGGCAAATTTCGTTAATTTGAAGCGATACATGAAGAGGACGGATTTTTTTCCCTTAACTATCCCTGTGGGGTAGGCATCTGCTGTCCAGAAAAGTGTGCACTCGTGGAGGTGAAAGCTAGCCAGGCTCGCCAATCATTGACTTTCGCGATCTCTACAGAACAGCGTCTAGGTCATGGAGACTGAACTTGCGTATTATACAGAGCATCATAGAGTTTTCAATATATGTTGCCGCATGTTCCAGTATGTATGAAGTCTGTCACGAATCATAGGACTCTTCGCAGAGCAACATCAAACCTATTCAAATGTTACTTGAAGCTTTACAATACTTACCAAATCAGCCATATTCTTAAGGCATATTTTTCCACGTCGACGTTCGAAGCCACCCTCCGAGCATAGGGAACATTTTGAAAAAATAACATTCCGCTCAAGTAATGTCTTGACTATCCGAAACACATATACGAAAACGAGGTATTAATTACAATTTTTTTGCCTTTTATTTATATTTATTTTATTTTATTTTTATTTTATTTCTTTATTTATTTATTTATTCATTTTTTTTGCTCCCGTTGAACCCCGACCGGCTCGTTCTGGGTATGAAGTTATTCCTCATGCTTTCTGCGATAAAAGATATCAACGTGATATTAAAAAAATCTGATGGAGGTGATTCTATTACATTTTCCGAGCTAGAAGGGAACGACAAAAATATTTTCTGATGGGAGACCGTTTTTTATCATCGGCAGCGCTCAAAAGTGGTCACACTTTGAATGAAGCAGTGAGTTAACATATCTCTCTGGGAAGACTTTTCAACTCGTTAATATGGAGAACAACAATAAACCATCAGAAGAAATCTTGCACAACCAAGCCACGCTCTTAAGTTCGATCGACGACTTTGCTGTGTGGAGGCAACAGATCGTCGAGTTCATCGAAGTACTGAAGACGCAAAGCCGAATTAAGCGCCAACGATTATCAACTAAACATCAATAGTCATTGATAGGCCAAATACCGCATCTGGAAGGATTGAAGTATTCCATGTACAGGCGTTTTATATGCATGGGTGTAGGACACATCGGTGATGGGTTAATGTGGCGAGAACTCGACTTGAACGCGTGATGGCCTATACTTTAACCCCGGCTCGATGAATTTCAACAACGTCGAAGTGGTTGAGCTTTACGAAAAATACGTAATCGTACAATAAATGTGAATAAGTATAAATCAATACGCGTTGAATGTTATATCCCATTGCCACGGGAAATAATGATTATGAGGGCTGCGATTAATGTGCAATCAAGAGATAATACACGGTTCGCATGGGTGACAGTCACAGCTTTATACCCAGCTGAACGAAACAGTGACCACGGATCTTCTTACATGCATTATTCAACGGTATTGAATCTATCGAATATTGGATTCCCAGTAACTATAGGTCAAATTAAAAATTAAAAAATTGTGCTTCAAAACAATTTATCCATCAATGTGTCTACCACCGAAGAAGCCATTGCTCCGATACGCGAGGCTCAACATAAGAAAAAGAAAAGCATATCAATTTGCTATACATACAAGATACCGAAGATAACAATGTATAACATATCACATAGATAAAGAACCTATCAAGCCTCGTGAGCGCAGAACAGAGGCAGCCATTAAAAATATATATATGCCATCGGTGTGTGAAGTTAACACAACTACTATACCGTCATATGTGCTAGACGAATTAAACAACGATCCAGTATTTCGCAGGTGTCTGCATTGCTTTAGATCAACGGATAAACTACAATCACATAAGATCGATTATGGAGCAATAAAGCACTGCGCCATCCGACTATCAAATGATACTAATAAGTGGTTCCAAATCATCAACTCCAATCGGAAAGCAATACATCCATTCACTGTAGATGCTTATTTGGAGTGTTTTTTTTACTAATTATAGAGAGAAGATGAGAGTGTGCAAAGACTGATGGCGAGAACGTAGCAGAGGATATGTATCAATATCATGAAGCATTTAATATTGATTACCACATGTGTTTTTCATATGATGAATCGCTATCATAGTATCGATCACATCACAGCGTCGATTTCATATCATAGTTCGTGACAGAACTGGAAAAACTGTGCATAAAATACATTTTCTACGAAAATTAATGCTCGTCGTGAGTTAATTCTGATACCTTCACGCTATGGCAATAATTGTGCATTCAGTCATCATCAACCACTAGAGGTAGAAGTTGAATTACGCAAGATACAATGGCATATGCCCCAAATAATTCTAGATGAGATCAATAAATTATCATTACTTCGAACATTGGAAAGTTGGCGATACTTGAATATGAGTTTTCGCTCTTGGGATCTATACGACTGTCCATCGCTTCAAAGCACAACGAAACATCCATGGACCGTAAAAGCTGCCTCCCAAGTAGAGCAACCAAAATAGGTAATTGGTGCGGTGCAGACTGGTAAAAAGATAATGTATGGTAAAGGACATTATATTATTCACCGACTGCAAAATCACAAGTGCTAAACTTTATCTCAATTCAGCATTCTTTTCTCAAGATGATTCGAATTAGGAGTTCAAAAAAGTTTCGACATTTTGTTCAATATGTACTCTCGATTTTGTAAATACCATTGTGACTGCAATAGTGATCGTTCTTTACTAACCATCGCCAAGTCTTAATGTAACGGCCCTCCCACGGTTAATGATTGATCACATCAGAACGAGCCTGTAAAGAAGATGCTACCGTAGATGTGTGAATAGAGTTCGAATGCAAAGAAGATTCACCACTGAATACAACTGCATATTGTTTGAATCTTACATGATCGCATTGTTGAATATTGTCCATTGACCGACATTATCCATAAAATTGCATAGATCGGTAAAATCTGCGATATACGAAGCATCATGGTTGATTCGCAATCATCATGGTCTAAAGTGGGCATATGGAAACGTTCCATATAGCATGGCTGAAGGTTCAATAACAGCTGAAGTTGAAGGTTCAACGGACGGCGATATGTGTCCTATCGTATATGTTGAGGGTCATGAAAAACAAGAATGGCTAGCTGATATAATAAATATGAAAAATGAGCTATTTATTGAGTCGTTGAATATAGACTTTGACGATATGGATGTCTCAAGTAAATTAGATGGAAGTTTTACTCTACGATGTGAAAAGCATAAAAACAGGTGTGCCTTACAAAATGTATTTAAAATATTCAATGGGTGGCTGAATCATAAAGATTCATGCAAACAAGAGAAATGTAACATTATGTACTTTTTATTCTCCTCACCCCGTACTTAGTTATGTCCGCAACACCTGATATCGGATTGTGCAACTGAATACAATATTACTTTCGAATGTGAAACTCATTTTTTTTTGTATGGAATTTGATTGAAAATAATTTAATACAATCGCCCAATGATAATCGAAGACATTTATCAGTATACGTTCGGTAGATCTTCGTGAACCGTTTGTTGGAAGTTTGCGAGGCATTCGAAGATTTTCGATAGTCGTTCGTGAAACGTTTCATAGACTTCCGAAGACATTCATAAGACGTTCGAAGCCATTTAAGTGACGTTAGAAAACATTCACAAGGCGTTTGAAGACACGCATGAAGGGTTCAAAGGGTTTCACGAGACTTTCTACGACGCTCATGAGGCGTTTAAAGATCTTCGTGAGACATTCAAGAGACTTTCAAAAACGTTCATAAGACGTTTGAAGACATTCATGCGAGGTGCGAATACCTTCGGAGACTTTCGAAGACGTTCAAGAGATCTGCGACGATATTTATAATACGTTTAAAGACATCAATGAGGGGTTCGAAGACATTTAAGAGACTTTAAAAGACATTCACAAGGGGTTTTAAGACGTTCAAGAAACGATCGAATACGTTCAAGAGACTTTCGACGACATTCATAACACGTTTGAAGACATTCATGAGGGATTCGAAGACGCTTAAGAGAGGCTTTCAAAGACATTCACGAGAGGTTTGTTCAAAACACATTCATAATACGTTTAAAGACATTCAAGAGACGTTCGAAAACATTCATAAGACGTTTGAATACACGCATGAGGGGTTCAAAGAGTTTAAAGAGACTTTCTACGACGATCATGAGACGTTTGAAGATGTTCGTGAGACATTCAAGAGACTTTCGAAAACGTTCATAAGAAGTTTGAAAACATTCATGAGAGGTGCGAAGACCTTCAGAGGCTTTCGGAGACATTCAAGAGATCTTTGACAATATTTATAATACGTTTGAAGACATCGATGAGGGGTTCGACGGCGCTTCAGAGACTTTCAAAGACATTCGCGAGGAGTTTGAAGATGTTCAAGAAACTTTCGAATACGTTCTAGAGACTTTCGACGACATTCATAATACGTTTGAAGACATTCATGGGGGTTCGAGGACGCTTGAGAGACTTTCAAAGATATTCACGAGGGGTTCGAAGACGTTCAAGAGACTTTCGACGACATTCATAAGACGTTTGAAGACTTGCATAAGGCCTTCAAAGAGTTTCAAGATACTTTCTACGACGATCATGAGACGTATGAAGATGTTCGTGAGACATTCAAAAGACTTTCGAAAACGTTCATAAGAAGTTTGAAGACATTCAAAAGAGGTGCGAGGACCTTCAGAGACTTTCGAAGACATTCAAGAGATCTTTAACGATATTCATAATACGTTTGACGATATCGATGAGGGGTTCGACGACATTTTAGAGACTTTCAAAGACATTCACGAGGGGTTTTGAAGACGTTCAAGAAACTTTCGAATACGTTCAAGAGACTTTCGACGACATTCATAATACGTTTGATTACATTCATGAGCGGTTCGAAGACGCTTGAGAGACTTTCAAAGACATTCCCGAGGGGTTTGAAGACGTTCAAGAAACTTTCGACGGCGTACATAATACGTTTAAAGACATTCATGTGGGGTTCCAAGACGCTTGAGAGACTTACAAAGACATTCACGAGAGGTGCGAAGACATTCAGAGACTTTCGAAGATATTCTAAAGTGCTTTGACAATATTCATAATACGTTTGAAGACATCGATGAGGGGATCGACGATGTTTTAGAGACTTTCAAAGACATTCACGAACGGTTTAAAGACGTTTAAATAACTTTCGAATACGTTCTAGAGACTTTCGACGACATTCATAATACGTTTGAAGTCATTCGTGAGGGGTTCGAAGACGCTTGAGAGACTTTCAAAGACATTCACGAGGGGTTCGAAGACGTTCAAGAGACTTTCGACGACATTCATAAGACGTTTGAAGACCTGCATGAGGCCTCCAAAGAGTTTCAAGAGACTTTCTACGACGATCATGAGACGTTTGAAAATGTTCGTGAGACATTCAAAAGACTTTCGAAAACGTTCATAAGAAGTTTGAAGACATTTATGAGAGGTACGAAGACCTTCAGAGACTTTCGAAGACATTCAAGAGATATTTAACGATATACATAATACGTTTGAAGACATCAATGAGGGGTTCGACGACGTTTTAGAGACTTTCAAAGACATTCACGAGGGGTTTGAAGACGTTCAAGAAACTTTCAAATACGTTCAAGAGCCCTTCGACGACATTCATAATACGTTTTAAGACATGCATGAGGCCTCCAAAGAGTTTCAAGAGACTTTCGACGGCGACCATGAGACGTATGAACATGTTCGTGAGACACTCAAAAGGCTTTTGAAAACGTTCATAAGAAGTTTGAAGACAATCATGAGAGGTGCGAAGACCTTCAGAGACTTTCGAAGACATTCAACAGATCTTTGACGATATTCATAATACGTTTGACGATATCGATAGGGGAGTTCGACGACGTTTTCGAGACTTTGGGTGCGCACCCAAACAAACTCAAACACGTTCCACCAAAACAGTGAAAATCCCAAACGAACCGAAACAATTCCAGCGAAACTGAAACGCCATGAAAGTCTTCGGTTTATGGATGTCGTCGAAGATCGTATTATGCATGTTGTCGAAGATTTCTGAACGTCTTCGAAAGCCTCTTGAACGGCTTTAAACCTCCCGTGAATGTCTTTGTAAGTCGCTTAAGCGTCTTCGAACCCCACATGAATGTCTTCAAACGTATTATGTACGCCGTCAAAAGTCTCTTGAACGTCTTCGAACCCCTCGTGGATGTCTTTGAAAATCTCTCAAGCGTCTTCGAACCCCTCATGAATGTCTTCAAACGTATTATGAATGTCGTCGAAAGTCTCTCGAACGTATTCGAAAGTTTCTTGAACGTCTTCAAACCCCTCGTGAATGTCTTTGAAAGTCTCTAAAACATCGTCGAACCCCTCATCGATGTCGTCAAACGTATTATGAATATCGTCAAAGATCTCTTGAATGTCTTCGAAAGTCTCTGAAGGTCTTCGCACCTCTCATGAATGTCTTCAAACTTCTTATGAACGTTTTCGAAAGCCTTTTGAGTGTCTCACGAACATCTTCATACGTCTCATGGTCGTCGTCGAAAGTCTCTTGAAACTCTTTGGAGGCCTCATGCATGTCTTAAAACGTATTATGAATGTCGTCGAAGGTCTCTTGAACGTATTTGAAAGTTTCTTGAACGTCTTCAAACCCCTCGTGAATGTCTTTGAAAGTCTCTAAAACGTCGTCGAACCCCTCATTGATGTCTTCAAACGTATTATGTATATCGTTAAATATCTCTTGAATGTCTTCGAAAGTCTCTGAAGGTCTTCGTACCTCTCATAAATGTCTTCAAACTTCTTATGAACGTTTTCGAAAGTCTTTTGAATGTCTCACGAACATTTTCAAACGTCTCATGATCGTCGTAGAAAGTCTCTTGAAACTCTTTGGAGGCCTCATGCAGGTCTTCAAACGTCTTATGAATGTCGTCGAAAGTCTCTTGAACGTCTTCGAACCCCTCGTGAATGTCTTTGAAAGTCTCTCAAGCGTCTTCGAACCCCTCACGAATGACTTCAAACGTATTATGAATGTCGTCGAAAGTCTCTAGAACGTATTCGAAAGTTATTTAAACGTCTTTAAACCGTTCGTGAATGTCTTTGAAAGTCTCTAAAACATCGTCGATCCCCTCATCGATGTCTTCAAACGTATTATGAATATTGTCAAAGCACTTTTGAATATCTTCGAAAGTCTCTGAATGTCTTCGCACCTCTCGTGAATGTCTTTGAAAGTCTCTCAAGCGTCTTGGAACCCCACATGAATGTCTTTAAACGTATTATGTACGCCGTCGAAAGTTTCTTGAACGTCTTCAAACCCCTCGGGAATGTCTTTGAAAGTCTCTCAAGCGTCTTCGAACCGCTCATGAATGTAATCAAACGTATTATGAATGTCGTCGAAAGTCTCTTGAACGTATTCGAAAGTTTCTTGAACGTCTTCAAAACCCCTCGTGAATGTCTTTGAAAGTCTCTAAAATGTCGTCGAACCCCTCATCGATATCGTCAAACGTATTATGAATATCGTTAAAGATCTCTTGAATGTCTTCGAAAGTCTCTGAAGGTCCTCGCACCTCTTTTGAATGTCTTCAAACTTCTTATGAACGTTTTCGAAAGTCTTTTGAATGTCTCACGAACATCTTCATACGTCTCATGATCGTCGTAGAAAGTATCTTGAAACTCTTTGAAGGCCTTATGCAAGTCTTCAAACGTCTTATGAATGTCGTCGAAAGTCTCTTGAACGTCTTCGAACCCCTCGTGAATGTCTTTGAAAGTCTCTCAAGCGTCCTCGAACCCCCATGAATGTCTTCAAACGTATTATGAATGTCGTCGAAAGTCTCTAGAACGTATTCGAAAGTTTCTTGAACATCTTCAAACTCCTCGCGAATGTCTTTGAAAGTCTCTGAAGCGCCGTCGAACCCCTCATCGATGTCTTCAAACGTATTATAAATATTGTCAAAGATCTCTTGAATGTCTCCGAAAGCCTCTGAAGGTCTTCGCACCTCTCATGAATGTTTTCAAACTTCTTATGAACGTTTTCGAAAGTCTCTTGAATGTCTCACGAACATCTTCGAACGTCTCATGATCGTCGTAGAAAGTCTCTTTAAACTCTTTGAACCCCTCATGCGTGTATTCAAACGTCTTATGAATGTTTTCGAACGTCTCTTGAATGTCTTTAAACGTATTATGAATGTGTTTTGAACAAACCTCTCGTGAATGTCTTTGAAAGCCTCTCTTAAGCGTCTTCGAATCCCTCATGAATATCTTCAAACGTGTTATGAATGTCGTCGAAAGTCTCTTGAACGTATTCGAATGTTTCTTGAACGTCTTAAAACCCCTTGTGAATGTCTTTTAAAGTCTCTTAAATGTCTTCGAACCCCTCATTGATGTCTTTAAACGTATTATAAATATCGTCGCAGATCTCTTGAACGTCTTCGAAAGTCTCCGAATTTATTCGCACCTCGCATGAATGTCTTCAAACGTCTTATGAACGTTTTTGAAAGTCTCTTGAATGTCTCACGAAGATCTTTAAACGCCTCATGAGCGTCGTAGAAAGTCTCGTGAAACCCTTTGAACCCTTCATGCGTGTCTTCAAACGCCTTGTGAATGTTTTCTAACGTCACTTAAATGGCTTCGAACGTCTTATGAATGTCTTCGGAAGTCTATGAAACGTTTCACGAACGACTATCGAAAATCTTCGAATGCCTCGCAAACTTCCAACAAACGGTTCACGAAGATCTACCGAACGTATACTGATAAATGTCTTCGATTATCATTGGGCGATTGTATTAAATTATTTTCAATCAAATTCCATACAAAAAAAAATGAGTTTCACATTCGAAAGTAATATTGTATTCAGTTGCACAATCCGATATCAGGTGTTGCGGACATAACTAAGTACGGGGTGAGGAGAATAAAAAGTACATAATGTTACATTTCTCTTGTTTGCATGAATCTTTATGATTCAGCCACCCATTGAATATTTTAAATACATTTTGTAAGGCACACCTGTTTTTATGCTTTTCACATCGTAGAGTAAAACTTCCATCTAATTTACTTGAGACATCCATATCGTCAAAGTCTATATTCAACGACTCAATAAATAGCTCATTTTTCATATTTATTATATCAGCTAGCCATTCTTGTTTTTCATGACCCTCAACATATACGATAGGACACATATCGCCGTCCGTTGAACCTTCAACTTCAGCTGTTATTGAACCTTCAGCCATGCTATATGGAACGTTTCCATATGCCCACTTTAGACCATGATGATTGCGAATCAACCATGATGCTTCGTATATCGCAGATTTTACCGATCTATGCAATTTTATGGATAATGTCGGTCAATGGACAATATTCAACAATGCGATCATGTAAGATTCAAACAATATGCAGTTGTATTCAGTGGTGAATCTTCTTTGCATTCGAACTCTATTCACACATCTACGGTAGCATCTTCTTTACAGGCTCGTTCTGATGTGATCAATCATTAACCGTGGGAGGGCCGTTACATTAAGACTTGGCGATGGTTAGTAAAGAACGATCACTATTGCAGTCACAATGGTATTTACAAAATCGAGAGTACATATTGAACAAAATGTCGAAACTTTTTTGAACTCCTAATTCGAATCATCTTGAGAAAAGAATGCTGAATTGAGATAAAGTTTAGCACTTGTGATTTTGCAGTCGGTGAATAATATAATGTCCTTTACCATACATTATCTTTTTACCAGTCTGCACCGCACCAATTACCTATTTTGGTTGCTCTACTTGGGAGGCAGCTTTTACGGTCCATGGATGTTTCGTTGTGCTTTGAAGCGATGGACAGTCGTATAGATCCCAAGAGCGAAAACTCATATTCAAGTATCGCCAACTTTCCAATGTTCGAAGTAATGATAATTTATTGATCTCATCTAGAATTATTTGGGGCATATGCCATTGTATCTTGCGTAATTCAACTTCTACCTCTAGTGGTTGATGATGACTGAATGCACAATTATTGCCATAGCGTGAAGGTATCAGAATTAACTCACGACGAGCATTAATTTTCGTAGAAAATGTATTTTATGCACAGTTTTTCCAGTTCTGTCACGAACTATGATATGAAATCGACGCTGTGATGTGATCGATACTATGATAGCGATTCATCATATGAAAAACACATGTGGTAATCAATATTAAATGCTTCATGATATTGATACATATCCTCTGCTACGTTCTCGCCATCAGTCTTTGCACACTCTCATCTTCTCTCTATAATTAGTAAAAAAAAACACTCCAAATAAGCATCTACAGTGAATGGATGTATTGCTTTCCGATTGGAGTTGATGATTTGGAACCACTTATTAGTATCATTTGATAGTCGGATGGCGCAGTGCTTTATTGCTCCATAATCGATCTTATGTGATTGTAGTTTATCCGTTGATCTAAAGCAATGCAGACACCTGCGAAATACTGGATCGTTGTTTAATTCGTCTAGCACATATGACGGTATAGTAGTTGTGTTAACTTCACACACCGATGGCATATATATATTTTTAATGGCTGCCTCTGTTCTGCGCTCACGAGGCTTGATAGGTTCTTTATCTATGTGATATGTTATACATTGTTATCTTCGGTATCTTGTATGTATAGCAAATTGATATGCTTTTCTTTTTCTTATGTTGAGCCTCGCGTATCGGAGCAATGGCTTCTTCGGTGGTAGACACATTGATGGATAAATTGTTTTGAAGCACAATTTTTTAATTTTTAATTTGACCTATAGTTACTGGGAATCCAATATTCGATAGATTCAATACCGTTGAATAATGCATGTAAGAAGATCCGTGGTCACTGTTTCGTTCAGCTGGGTATAAAGCTGTGACTGTCACCCATGCGAACCGTGTATTATCTCTTGATTGCACATTAATCGCAGCCCTCATAATCATTATTTCCCGTGGCAATGGGATATAACATTCAACGCGTATTGATTTATACTTATTCACATTTATTGTACGATTACGTATTTTTCGTAAAGCTCAACCACTTCGACGTTGTTGAAATTCATCGAGCCGGGGTTAAAGTATAGGCCATCACGCGTTCAAGTCGAGTTCTCGCCACATTAACCCATCACCGATGTGTCCTACACCCATGCATATAAAACGCCTGTACATGGAATACTTCAATCCTTCCAGATGCGGTATTTGGCCTATCAATGACTATTGATGTTTAGTTGATAATCGTTGGCGCTTAATTCGGCTTTGCGTCTTCCGTACTTCGATGAACTCGACGATCTGTTGCCTCCACACAGCAAAGTCGTCGATCGAACTTAAGAGCGTGGCTTGGTTGTGCAAGATTTCTTCTGATGGTTTATTGTTGTTCTCCATATTAACGAGTTGAAAAGTCTTCCCAGAGAGATATGTTAACTCACTGCTTCATTCAAAGTGTGACCACTTTTGAGCGCTGCCGATGATAAAAAATGGTCTCCCATCAGAAAATATTTTTGTCGTTCCCTTCTAGCTCGGAAAATGTAATAGAATCACCTCCATCAGATTTTTTTAATATCACGTTGATATCTTTTATCGCAGAAAGCATGAGGAATAACTTCATACCCAGAACGAGCCGGTCGGGGTTCAACGGGAGCAAAAAAAATGAATAAATAAATAAATAAAGAAATAAAATAAAAATAAAATAAAATAAATATAAATAAAAGGCAAAAAAATTGTAATTAATACCTCGTTTTCGTATATGTGTTTCGGATAGTCAAGACATTACTTGAGCGGAATGTTATTTTTTCAAAATGTTCCCTATGCTCGGAGGGTGGCTTCGAACGTCGACGTGGAAAAATATGCCTTAAGAATATGGCTGATTTGGTAAGTATTGTAAAGCTTCAAGTAACATTTGAATAGGTTTGATGTTGCTCTGCGAAGAGTCCTATGATTCGTGACAGACTTCATACATACTGGAACATGCGGCAACATATATTGAAAACTCTATGATGCTCTGTATAATACGCAAGTTCAGTCTCCATGACCTAGACGCTGTTCTGTAGAGATCGCGAAAGTCAATGATTGGCGAGCCTGGCTAGCTTTCACCTCCACGAGTGCACACTTTTCTGGACAGCAGATGCCTACCCCACAGGGATAGTTAAGGGAAAAAAATCCGTCCTCTTCATGTATCGCTTCAAATTAACGAAATTTGCCTACCCATATATGACCATTACATGTACACATCGTGCGTGCGTGTGTGTGTGTGTGTGTGTGTGTGTGTGTGTGTGTGTGTGTGTGTGTGTGTGTTTTATTTTCACACGGACTAAATAGTGTAGAAAGAAAAACACTGCATCGATGCTAATCTTTTTTATGTCTATAATAAATTAGGAGATTTATGGGTTTTCTACGGTCACTCACCACTACCTGACCCCCGCCCCCACAAAACACTCGTCGACGACGGCTTCTCCCTCCCGACAGTCGCTCTTCGGACCACATGGCTACCCCCTCCACAGAGACCCATGGCATGACGTCACGTCCCCGCGCTGGACCCCCCCCCCCTCCACCGGGCACTTGGCTTCCCCGCGCTGGACCCCGCCGCCCCGCTCCCCCCTGAGATCCCAGCGTTAGAACCGCTCTAGCTCTTCTACTCACAGGCTACAGCCATACACACCCGACACACACACGTACCGGTCCGTGTGCGCGACACCTGTGTAGAACTGGAGCTACGTCACGCCTGAGTTTTTATTTCTCTCCGAAACTGCGAGACGGTGATTTGAACCCGCGACCTCCCGATGTGTTGATTCCAGAGGCAAGAACGCTAACCACTAGACCAACACATCGGTCATCTGAATCTAATATTACTTCAGAATGTGGAACTCAATTTTTTGGTATGGAATTTGATTGTAAACAGAGTATCATAATCGCTCAATGATGATCGAAGACATTCATCGGTATACGTTCGATAGATGTTCGTGAGCCGTTTGTTGGAAGTTTGCGAGGCATTTGAAAGTTTTCGACAGTCGTTCGTGAGACATTCCAGAGACTTCCGAAGACATTCATAAGACGTTCTGAGACATTCAAGAGACGTTCGACAACATTCATAACACGTTGAAGACATGCATGAGGGGTTCAAAGAGTTTCAATAGACATTCTACGACGTTCATGAGACGTTTGAAGGTGTTCGTGAGACGTTCAAGAGACTTTCGAAAACGTTCATAAGACGTTTGAAGACATTCATGAGAACTTCGAAGACGTTCAAGAGATCTGTGACAATATTTCGAAAACGTTCATAAGGCGTTTGAAGACATTCATGAGAGTTGCGTAGACCTTTAGAGACTTTCGAAGACATTCAAGAGATCTTGGGCGATATTCATAATACTTTTGAAGACATCGATGAGGGGTTCGACGACGTTTTAGCGACTTTAAAAGACATTCACGAGGGGTTTGAAGACGTTCAAGAAACTTTCGAATACGTTCAAGAGACTTTCGAGGACATTCATAATACGTTTGAATGCATTCATGAGGGGTTCGACGACGCTCGAGAGACTTTCAAAGACATTCACGAGGGGTTCGACGACGCTCGAGAGACTTTCAAACACATTCACGAGGGGTTCGAAGACGTTCAAGAGACTTTCGATGGCATTCATAATATGTTTGAAGACATCGAAGAGGGGTTTGACGACGTTTTAGAGACTTTCAAAGACATTCACGAGAGGTTTCTCGGCTGTTTTTTACGGCTTTTTCAATAATTTTTTACGGGCAAAGCATCGAAATAAGCAATCTCATTGTTTTTGCATAATCTTTATTAAAGCTTATTTGTAATATTGTAAAGCTTTATTGTAAAGCTTATTTGTAATAAGCTTTACAAATTTTTTGAAGTCAAAATATATAATAGAATAAAAGTTATAGTGGCCAACAGGAAGACATCAAGTAAAAGAGGTGATTGACGTTGACCAAGATTGCGGCTGTTCTGCTTATCTACAATCAAAAAACCAAACGGCATGGTAATCTTCATATTTAAGAATCGCGATTGAACTAGAGTGAATTCTAAATTACAAAAATTGACTTTTTTATACACTTTTAAAAATTACATTCTATTTTTTACTCATTTTTTCTTAAGTTTTTCGCTCGTACAAAAAAAAACTATCGAAGCAATCATGATAATCCTAGTTCAATCGCTGGCTTATAACATATTAAAGATGCTGTATAAATTTGAACAGGATCGGTGCAGTAGTTTCTAAAATATCGTGGTCACCGTTTCGAAAAATGGTGTTTCGGGAAAAATGCGTTTGAAAGTTCGCGCATGTGATTTATACTAAAAATTTCATCTCACCGTCAATCTGCTATGCCTGGACCATATAGTAGGCCTTCCTCTTCTTCTTGGAAGTCACGCAGAGCTGCTCCGTCTTCCCTTTTCGCAATTCGGGCCTATTTTACAACATCACTCGTGCGCCTTTCTGAACGGTCGATCCGAGAGCTATCACGCTGTTGAACATATCCTTTAGCTTGTGGGCCGATTTTCACTCCCATGGTTTCCAAGGTCTTCAGGATAGATTTGAATCCTTCGTTGAAGATTATGACAGCGAGAAACGTGGTGATTTCAACCACTTTTGGCCCAGAACGGAGGTGCTTCGGAGCAAAAGTCCAGATTAACGAATTGAGCGACTCGTTATTATTTTGAGTTTCCGCTCCCAGGCATCTGCTTAACAATTCTTCTTTGGATAAATCCTCATAAATTGACTTTATAACTTTTTGGAATGCTTCAGAAAGAGGCGGTTTATTGTGTTTAAATTGCTCAGCCTCTCCGAGAAACTCAGCTCTGCGCCATTTGCACCAACTAGATTCGCCTGCAGGACAATTTTGATGCTGTGGATTGCTGTCTGTGGAAATCTTGTGAAAGAATATTGCTCAAATTTCCTTTCTCATTTCCTCGATAGAATCTGGATGTCTCCGAATAGCTAATCCACAATACGTTGTCATCTCACTAATCAATTTATCAGTGAGTTTTCCTGCACCTGTCCCACCAATGCCTTTATTAGATTTTTTTGCATTTTCGAGACGAGTCCCCATCCTCTTGTCAACGTGTCCAACACACTCTTTTTTTACAACAACAACATCTTCTCCATATGATTCTGCCTTCAAAATACCGTTGAATGTCTTGCTGTCACCATCTCCTATGAAGGTCGTATATCGAACTTGATGTTTATCTACTGAACGAGAAACCATTTTCACAACTGCATCTATTTCCATGTTCCCAGAACTTTCAGTATGATTTCGAGTACAATTTTCTTCATGATCAGCGAGCCATCCTGCATATCCAACTGGATCACTATTTTTTTTATTTTTCCACAAATTGCATCCAGCACAAAAACGACTCATTACACACGCATCGACCACTTTAACGGTGTACTTGGTAATTAAAGTTGAAACTCCGAATAAAGATGAAAATCCTCTTTTTTTCCATGTGCCATCTCCAGATACGGTGAATTCATTTTCTGCTTTTCCTTGTTCTTGAAGGACTTCCTTTTCTTGATTAACCGCAATCGACAACACTATATCAAAAACGGCCGAAGAAGCTGAGTGAATATTTTCTAATATGGAATAGTACGTGTTCAAAGCAAAACCTTGTCCCATATCCATCAGTCCACAGAAAATTCTAAAGCCTTCATAACGGACTCCCAACAAACGCATCACGAAAACTAAGCGACGATTTATTTCGTAGGCTTTACCGATTTTTGGGCATGAATCTATTTCTTTTTCTTTCTCACACTTGCACGCCATAGAAATTTTAAAGCCCAATCCTCGTATATCACGTTGATGGAAAGTCACCGTACTTTTGCACTCTTTACAAATAACAGCCGAAGAAATGGTTGAAAATACACTCCCCAAATTCAAAATACAATACAAAACAGTCTGTTCAACGTTCACTTCAAAAATTTTATTTTGACGAAGTTTCTTCGCTGACGCCGATGTAAACGACTTGTCTTGTTCAAAAGTGTGTCGGTTGCCTGCGAATTTTCGCTTTTTAGGTCGATCGTAACGAGCCGGGGCGTCTCTACTTCCTTTCTTTAACATTATGAAAATTATTTTGAAAAAATCAGCGACGTGCGACTCGCAAGAGAAAATATAGTACGCTTCGCAACTGCCACAGCAAAACTGAACTAACCGACGCTTCACGGCGTCTTAGTCATTCGAAAGCGTCTGTCAACGGTCTCGGCTCCCCTTTCCTCGGGCCTAATTCACAAAAGGTTCAGGTAGCAGTTAGATTTAGGGATATCAATACAATGGTCAGCGCCGCTCGGCTTTCGGAGCAGCCCGGCGCGCGCTCCGTATACCTGCTCCGTTCCAGGGCCGTAAGTTGTGAACCACTTCGAATATTGAAAAATCCTTTGGCACACATTTTCTACACGTGTTGTAGATGTGATTTATGAAAAAAAGAAATTGTTTTTTTCGACCCAAGGAACTAGAGGACCGCCTCAAAGTCTCTAAAATGTCGTCGAACCCCTCATCGATGTCTTTAAAAGTATTATGAATATCGTCAAAGATCTCTTGAATGTCTTCGAAAGTCTCTAAAGGTCTTCGCACCTCTCATGAATGTCTTCAAACGCCTTATGAACGTTTTCAAAAGTCTCTTGAATGTCTCACGAATATCTTCAAACGTCTCATAAACGTCGTATAAAGTCTCTTGAAACTCTTTGAACCCCTCATGCATGTCTTCAAACGCCTTATGAATGTTTTCGAACGTCTCTTGAATGTCTTCAAACGTCTTATATATGTCTTCGGACAAACCCCTCGTGAATGTCCGTGAAAGTCTCTCTAAGCGTCTTCGAACCCCTCATGAATGTCTTCAAACATATTATGAATGTCGTCAAAAGCCTCTGGAACGAATTCGAACATTTTTGAACGTCTTCAGATCCCTCGTGAATGTCTTTGAAAGTCTCTTAAACGTCTTCGAACCCCTCATCGATGTCTTCAAACATATTATGAATATTGTCACAGATCTATTGAACGTCTTCGAACCTCTCATGAATATCTTCAAACGTCTTATGAACGTTTTTGAAGGTCTCTTGAACGTATCATGAACATCGTAGAATGTCTTTTGAAACTCTTTGAACCACTCATGCATGTCTTCAACGTGTTATGAATGTTTTCGAACGTCTCGTGAATGTCTTATGAATGTCTTCGGAAGTCTCTGGAACGTCTCACGAACGACTGTCGAAAACTTTCAAATGCCTCGCAAACTTCCAACAAACGGCTAACGAACATCTATCGAACGTATATCGATGAATGTCTTCGATCATCATTGAGCGATTATGATACTCTATTTACAATCAAATTCCATACAAAAAAATTGAGTTCCACATTCTAAAGTAATATTATATTCAGATGCTCAATCCGATATTCTCAATCCGAGACATCCATGTCGTCAAAGTCTATATTCAACGACTCAATAAATAGCACATTTTTCATATTTAGTATATCAGCTAGCCATTTTCGTTTTTCATGACCCTTAACATATACGATTGGACACATGTCGTCTTCCGTTGAACCTTCAACTGCAGCTGTCAAACCTTCAGTCACGCTATATGGAATGTTTCCATAGACCCACTTCAGACCATGACGATTGCGAATCAACCATGATGCTACGTATCTCTCGGAATTTAGCTGATCTATACAATTTTACGGATAATGTCGGTCAATGAACAATAACCAACAACGCGATCGTGTAAAATTAGAACAATATGCAGTCGTATTCGGCGGTGAATCTTCTTTGCATTCGAACTCTATACATACATCTACGGTAGCATTTTTTAAATGCTCGTTTTGTTGCGATCAATCATTATCCGCAAGAGGGCCGTTACATTAAGACTTGGCGATGGTTAGTAAAGAACGATCACTTTTGCAGTCGTAATGGTATTTACGAAATCGAGAGTACATATTGAACAAAATGCCGAAACTTTTTTTGAAGTCCAAATGCGAGTCCTCCTGAGAAAAGAATGTTGAATTGAGATAAAGTTTAACACTTGTGAGTTTGCAGTCGGTGAATAATATAATGTCCTTTGCCATAGATTATGTTTTTTAGAAGTCTGCGCCGCACCAATTACATATTTTGGTTTCTCTAGTTGGGAGGCAGCGTTTACGGTCCATGAATGCTTCGTTGTGCTTTGAAGCGGTGGACATTGGTATAGATCCTAAGAGCGAAAACTCATATTTGAGTATCGCCCACTTGCCGAAGTTCAAAGTAATGATAATTTATTGATCTTATCTAATATTATGTGGGGCATACGCCATTGTATCTTGAGTAATTCTACTTCTACCCCTATTGGTTGATGATGACTGAATACACAATTATTGTCATAGCGTGAATGTATTCGAATTCACTCATGATGAGCATTAATTTTCGTTGAAAATTTATTTTATGCACAGCAGTAGTATAGCTAGGCCTGTTCTAACCCCGGTCCTCTGGGGGTGCGGGCGGGGGGTTCACGCGGGGAGGAGTATGGCGTCACGCGGGGCGGGGGACTCGGCGGCCTGGCTGACGTCACGCGGGAAGGGGGAAGTCGTTGGAGCGGAGGAGGGGGGTATAAATCGATTATCGATTAATTGATCATCGATTATTGATCTTTATATATTTAAAATTTATTGTTGATTTATTTGGTCTTATATTGTTTACTTCATGGGTTTTATTATTCAGCGACTGTTGCCAGAGAGCCAAGTCGGTTGACCCGTGTCGCTGAGAGAAGCGATCGGATTACACGTATGCATGAGAGAGAGCGAGAATGAGAGATAGAGCGACTGCATCGCATGCATGTGAGATAGAGCGAGATATACATTTAACTTCAGACATTCAACGACTAAAGCAGTTGGGTTTGTTTGGCGGAGGGGGGGTTTATATGGATTATCGATTAATTGATCATGGATTATTGATCTTTAGATAATGAAAATTTATTGTCAATTTATTTTTGTCTGATATTGTTAATTTCACGGATTTTATTATTTAGCGACTCTCGCCAGAGAGCCAAGTAGGTTGACCCGTGTCGCTGAGAGACGGGATCGGATTACACGTATGCATGAGAGAGAGAGAGAGCGAGAATGTGAGACGGAGCGACCGCATCGCATGCATAAGAGATAGAGTGAGATATACATTTAACTTTAGACATACAACGACTAAAGCGATTGGGTTTTTTGGGTGAAATCCCAAACAAACCTACGAACGTCTCACGAACGTCTCTTGAACGTCTCCGAACGTCTCACGGACGTCTCCGAACGTCTCCGAACGTCTCACGAACGTCTCTCGAACGGCTCACAAACGTCTCCGAACGTCTGACGAACGTCTCCGAACGTCTCACGAACGTCTCTCGAACGTCGTCGAACGTCTCTTGAACGTCTCCGAACGTCTCACGAACGTCTCATGAACGTCTCACGAACGTCTCACGAACGTCTCCTAACGTCTTCGAACGTCTCACGGACGTCTCATGAACGTCTCACGAACGTCTCCGAACGTCTCATGAACGTCTCACGAACGTCTTAGAACGTCTCCCGAACTTGTCACGGACGTCTCTCGAACGTCTCACGAACATCTCTTGGACGTCTCTCGAACTTCTCCGTACGTCTCACGAACGTCTCTTAAACATCTCTTGAACGTCTCACGAACGTCTCCGAACGTCTCTTGAACGTCTCACGAACGTCTCCTAAGGTTTCCGAACGTCTCACGAACGTCTCTTGAACATCTCTTGAACGTCTCACGAACGTCTCTCGAACGTCTCCGAACGTCTCATGAACGACTCACGAACGTCTTTTGAACGTTCGAGAGCAATATTTTATACAAGTGTGTAATCTCATGACAGATAATGTAACAAATAATGGGGTGAGGAGAAAAAAAATCACATAATGTCACATTTCGTTTATTTGCATGAATCTTTATCATTCGTCCACCAATTAAACATTTTAAATACATTTTGTAATGCAGAATTTTTTCATGCTTTTCGCATCGTAGAGAATAGCTTACGCCTAATTTACTTAAGGTATCCATATCGCCAAAGTCCACGTCCAACGTTTCAATAACTAGATCATTTTTCATATTTAATATATCAGCTAACCATTCTCGTTTTTCATGGCCGTCAACTTATACGATAGGATACATATCGTCTTCCGTTGGGGGTTGATTCTCACGAGATCTAAGACCGATGACAATTCCATTGTACAGACAGCGCCCGAAGACTACAAACTCGTATTGCATAAAATAGAATGGTTCGTACCGTATGTAACAGTCTCGAATCAGCGAAAAATTCAACTGTTGTAGTTTCTCCCCAAAGACGCACCAATCTCCATGAGTTTCCGAACATGGGAACTGTATGAATATCCATTGCCGCCTGTCACCTCTAAGCACGTGTGGTCTGTGAAAACCTCGAATCAGCTGGAGAAGCCGCGTTATGTCATACTCGCGCTGCAGATGGGACGGAAAAATAAGAAACAACAAAATGCGAGCCACTTTGATCATTGTAACCTGAGCGATGTTAAACTTTACCTCAACTCATAATGTTATCCATATGGAAATTATAATTTTAACATTGATCAAAATCAATATGCTCTATTCTACGAGATGTATGCAAACTTTCAACGGACCTATTACAACAAAGAGGCCGAACCATGGTTGAACAGGATTGAATTTTTAGAAAGAGCCCCCCCACCGCCCCATCGTTGTCATTGACTGGTCAAAGAAAAACTATTCTCTCAAGTTCGGCCCTGTTGACGTGCGCCTTGAGTTCGAATTGAAAAATAATATTCCGCCACAAACTTCAGCATACTGCATGATCATCCATGATTGTATTGTCGAGTACAATCCAATCAGCGGTGGGGTTAAAAAATTGGTATGAAATCATGCCGATAATTCGCGTCCACATCAGTCAACATGGAGCTTATCGTCGATGTACAGGGCTTCAAGAGACCCATCAACAAATTTGTCCTAAAGGAGATGTCCATCATCAAACTCCACGACAAGAATGCGGAACCGCTAACGGTCGCCTTCGACGAACCATTTCCATGGGACTCTTAACTGGCCAAATACAAAATGACAAACAAGTGGCTGGAACGCAATTTCCATGGAATCCGATTGGAACACAGCGGTATACCTTACGAGGCAGCTAGGAAGACAATTCGAGAAATCTTGCAAGGAGCCCCTACCATCTATGCGAAGGGATTCGAGAAATGCGGATGGCTATCAAGATTCACGGATCCTGCGACAAACGTCATCGACTTGGAGACTCTGGACTGTCTATAGCTGCAGAAGTTTTCGATAATCACAAACTCCAAATGCCCCCATCATTTCGCCAACACGAAATACAGCGCTCATGATAATGTAAAATCGCTGAAAAGCTGGTTGAGTGTATACGATGCGTTGTGTGAGCGAAGCATTTTTTAAAAAATGAATTAAAAACATTTCGATAAAAATATATACCACTTATATTCTTCATTTACTCTACGACGAAAATTGCTTTGCATTTCTCCTTCTCATACATTTCGATATAAAAGTTTTTTTTAAATACATTTTTACATAGTCAAACACTTAAAACGTCGAAAAAGGTGTTGAGACCCCTGTGATCCAGACGGCTGTTCCACTCAATGATGCTGCACCAACGAATTTGCTCTTTTCCACCATACTCAAAGACGATGGAACTTGACGCTGTTGTATTTTCCACAACTGCATGTAGAGTTGACTATTACGCGCCAGTTGCAGCATACTCTCGATGATGCGGACAGTCGGTTGAGGATGGTGTTTCAACGAATTTTGTCTTTTCCACTATGTGCGTGCTTAAACTTAGAAAAAGTTTATGCTGTTGTATTTTCCACCTTCGTATGTCATCCAGAGATTATGATCACGTGCCGCTTGCCGCAGTCGCTCAAACATTTCCAAATCTTCATCGAAGGCCTTTACAAGTCGCGCTGGTAACAAGACAGCGAAATCATCCGCGATGTCCGCGATGTAGCGTTTCCCAAACTTGGTTTGTACCGCCCTCATGTCAGAGATTCGATGATCCGAGTGAACGTGGAGTTCTGACAGCTTCTTCGTTGGAAGGAATTCCGCCATCACGCTGACTTTGTTGATACTTGAGTGATCCATTTTCCCCGCACTTTCAAAGTTCTTCTTGGAGAGATGTTGATGTCGCGATGGAATACTGCAGTCTGAGCTTGGACTACGAAATTATAAGCTCCCTCATAAACCTCCCACTTAAATTTTCAAACTTCTCCCTACTTTTCCAATAATGAAAAACGGGTTCAAACACGTTTGAAGAACCCCGTACGTGGAGAATTTCCACAGCATTTTTCACATTCCCGACGCTGAGGCGGGGGGCCATCGATGTGATATTTCATCTGTGGTGTATTATAATGCTCCATGCATGGAAGATATGATATCACTTCACTATCGTTCCGATGATGTTCTGGCAAGCGATCCCACAATAAGCCAACATATTCACCCCAATATTTTCGGAGCAAGACCTTTGGAACCCGTTCGAGCTCGTTTTTGGTCAAGTCCAGGGGGTGCTTGGCCTGATGCACGACGTACATACTCGCACATCTGAACATCTCGACGTTATATTTCGAAATGAAAACGAGTCCTCGATACATCAAAACATTTTTTTCCCGCGTGCAGCTGTGCTCCGGTGGCCCATCTGGGGTCAAAAACCCTTTGACGATAGATCTCTAAAGTTTATCGTTTTTCTAAGAACTCCTGACTTGTCAGGATCTGTCTCGGGTGTCGGCGAGAGTCGTGACAGGAGTGGACACGCAAACAAACATTTTAACGATTTCGGAAACGAAACCAAGCGCATCACGCCTGCATCACATAAATAAACGGCTTTGAAAAGCCGTCCCCTTCATGTATCGCATAAAATTAACGAAATTTCCCTACCCATATATGGCAATTACACGTACACATTGTGTGTGTTAGTTTTATTTTCACACGGGCTAAATAATGTAGAAAGAAAAACATTGCATCGATGCTAATCTTTTTTTATGTCAATGATAAATTAGGGATTTATGGGCTTTCAACGTTCACTCACCACTACCTGACCCCCGCCCCCACAAAACACTCGTCGACAGCGGCTTCCCCCTCCCGATGAAGTTCGTTATGAGCTCGATGGTGTGGAGATTGATCGCAATCGAAACGTTAGAATAACAACCACGATTAAAAACTACATCTCTCTAAGTCCTGAGAGAAGTCATGCTTTGAAAAATGCTGCATGGGATGTAGCACATAATAATGGGGGAACATACGTCAATTTTTGTGTACCTCTCAACATATTGCTAGGATTCTGCGAAGATTACAAGCGCGTTGTTATCAATGCTCGTCATGAGCTAATTCTGATACGTTCACGCAATGATAACAATTGCGTATTCGGTCAGCATCCATTAGTACAGGCAGAAGTTGAATTGCTCAAGATACAATGGCGTATGCCTCACGTAATATTAAACGAGATAACTAAATTGTCATTACTTGGAACATTGGAAAGTGGGCGACACTTGAATATGAGCTTTCGCTCTTGAGATCTGTGGATACGAGTATCCACTGCATCCATTTCATGGACTGTAAAAGCTGCCTTTCAGCTAGAGAAACCAAGATATGTAATATTTGCGCTGCAGACTGGCAAAACAAATTCTATGGCAAAGGACATTATATTATTCGACGACTGCAAACTCGCCAATGGTAAACTTCATCTCAACTCGGAATCCTATCCTTACGATGATTTGAATTTGGACTTTGACAAAAACAGATTCGCCATTTTGTTCAATATGAACTCTCGATTTCGTAAATCACATTACGGCTGTAATAGTGATAATTCTTTGCTCACTATCGCAAAGTTTCAATATAACGGCCCTCTCACGGTTATCGATTGCTCGCGCCAGATCAAGTCCCCTTCACAGAACAAGTCTGTGAAAAATGCTACCGTGGACGTGCGAATAGAGTTTGAATGTAAGGAAGATTTGCCACCAAATACCATTGTTTGATCTTGCACGATCGCGTCACTGAATATTGTTCATTGACAAACATGGTTCGTAAAATTATATAGATCAGCAATTAACCCCCGCTCAATGAATAAACAATTTACAGACGAGTTTCTTAAATATTGACGTCAATCATCAATTGATCTTGCTATCGACTTGATCGAGCCAATACATGTTCGTTATGTCTGTACCTGCATTTGTCGATCTACAAGGGTTCATTGTTGGGAGAAAGTTTGTCGTGAAGGAAGTAGCGATTCTGGGAGCGGGATGTGTACTCTCTCATTACATTTTCGCGAGTATCATACCATGGAGACTTCTCACGAAATCTGAGAGATACGAAGCGTCATGGCTGATTCAGATTCACCATGGTCTAAAGTGGGCCTATGGAACCGTTCCATATAGCATGGCTCATGGTTTAATAACGGCTGCAGTTATGGGCCCAACGGAAGACGATATGTATCCTATTGTATAAGTTGACGGCCATGAAAAACGAGAATGGTTAGCTGATATATTAAATATGAAAAATGATCTAGTTATTGAAACGTTGGACGTGGACTTTGGCGATAAGGATGCCTTAAGTAAATTAGGCGTACGCTATCTCTACGATGCGAAAAGCATGAAAAAATTGTGCGTTACAAAATGTATTTAAAATTTTTAATTGGTGGACGAATCATAAAGATTCATGCAAATAAACGAAATGTGACATTATGTCATGTTTTTTATTCTCCTCACCCCATTCGTTGTTACATTATCTGTTATGAGATTACACACTTGTATAAAATATTGCTCTCGAACGTTCAAGAGACGTTCGTGAGTCGTTCGGAGACGTTCGTGAGACGTTTAAGAGATGTTTAAGAGACGTTCGTGAGAAGTTCGGAGACGTTCGGAGATGTCCGTGAGACGTTCGAAGACTCTCGGAGACGTTCGAAGACTCTCGGAGACGTTCAAGAGACGTTCGAAGACGTTCGAGAGACGTTCGTGAGAAGTTCGGCGACGTTCGAGAGACGTTCGTGAGAAGTTCGGCGACGTTCGAGAGACGTTCGAGAGACGTTTGTGAGAAGTTCGGAGACGTTCGTGAGACGTTCGTGAGACGTTAGAGAGACGTTCTAAGACGTTCGAGAGACGTTCGAGAGACGTTCGGCGACGTTCGAGAGACGTTCGTGAGACATTCAAGAGACGTTCGTGAGACGTTCGGAGACGTTCATGAGACATTCGGAGACGTTCGTGAGACATCCGGAGCCGTTCAAGAGACGTTTGTGAGACGTTCTAAGACGTTCGGAGACGTTCGAGAGACGTTCGGAGACATTTGTGAGACGTTCGAGAGACGTTCGGAAATGTTCGGGAGACGTTCGTGAGAAGTTCGTGACACGTTCGGAGACGTTCGTGAGACGTTCGTGAGACGTTCGCAGACGTTCAAAAGACGTTCGAAAGCGTTCAATAGATGTTCGAAGACGGTCGTAGGTTTGTTTGGGATTTCACCCAAAAAACCCAACCGCTTTAGTCGTTGTATGTCTCAAGTTAAATGTATATCTCGCTCTATCTCTCATGCATGCGACGCGGTCGCTCCGTCTCATGGTCTCTCTGGCGAGAGTCGCTAAATAATAAAATCCGTGAAATTAACAATATAAGACAAAAATAAATTAACAATAAATTTTAAATATGTAAAGATCAATAATCCATGATTAATTAATCGATAATCGATGTAAACCCGCCCTCCGCCAAACAAACCCAACTGCTTTAGTCGTTGAATGTCTGAAGTTAAATGTATATCTCGCTCTATCTCACATGCATGCGATGCGGTCGCTCCATCTCTCATTCTCGCTCTCTCTCATGCATACGTGTAATCCGATCGCTTCTCTCAGCGACACGGGTCAACCAACTTGGCTCTCTGGCGACAGTCGCTAAATAATAAAATCCATGAAGTAAACAATATAAGACAAAATAAATCAACAATAAATTTTAAATATATAAAGATCAATAATCGATGATCAATTAATCGATACGCGATATATACCCCCCTCCTCCGCTCCAACGATTTCCCCCTTCCCGCGTGACGTCAGCCGCGCCGCCGAGTCCCCCTCCCCGCCTGACGTCATACCCCTCCCCGCGTGAACCCCCCGCCCGCACCCCCTCAGAGGACCTGGGTTAGAACCGGCCTAGCTATACTACTGACAGCACTAGTTTTTCCAGTTCTACCACAAACCATGATATGGAATCAGCGCTGCGATGTGATTGATACTATGATAGCGATTCGTCATATGAAAAGCACATGTGGATATCAATACTAAATACTTCATGATATTGATACATATCCTCTGCTACGTTCTTCTCATCAGTCTTTGCACACTCTCATCTTCTCTCCATCATCAGTAAAAAAAACACTCAAAATAGGCGTTTTCAATGTATGGATGTTGTGCTTTCCGACTGAAGTTGATGATTTGGAGCCACTTATTGGTATTATTTGTTAGTCGGATTGGGCTTTAGTGCTCCACAATCGATGTCATGTGATGGCAGTCTATTCTTTGATCTAAAGTAATGCGGACATCTGCGAAATAATGGATTGTTGTTTGATTCATCTAGCACATATAACGATATAGTAATTATGTTAATTTCACACCGATGGCATATATATATTTTTTAATGGCTGTCTCTGTTTAGTCCTGCGCTCACGAGGCTTGACAGGTTCTTTATCTATGTGAAATGTCATACATTGTTACCCTCGGTATCTTGTAGCGAATTGATATGCTTTTCTTCCCTTTATGTGGAGCCACGCGTATCGGAGTAATGTCTTCTTTGGTGGTATACATATTGATGGATAAATTGTTTGAAGCAGAATAAAAAAAAATTGACTTATAGTGATTGGGCATCCAATATTCGATAGATTCAATACCGTTGAATAATGCATGTAAAAGATCCGTGGTCACTGTTTCGTTCAGCTGGGTACACAGCTGTGACTGTCACCCATGCGAAACGTGTATTATCTCTTGATTGCACATCAATCGTATCCCTCGTAATCATTATCTCCCGTGGCAATGATATTCACCGCGTATTGATTCATACTTATTTACATTTATTGTAAGATTACGTACTATTCGTAAAGCTCACCCACTTCCACGTTGTCGAAATTCATCAAGCAGGGTTTAAAGTATAGACCATCACGCGTCCTGCGCCCATGCATATGAAATGCCTATACATGGAATACTTAAATCCTTCCAGATGCGGTATTTGGACTATCAATGACTATTGATGTTTAGTTGATAATCGTTGGCGCTTTGCATGATCCTCCATGATCGTATTTTTAGAACATCGTATCGTTAAAAAATTGGTATAAAATCACGCCGATGATTCGCGTCCACTTCAGTCAACATGAAACTTTTCTAGTCATATATAGTAGTTTACCCACATGTGTCCATAATGAGGCTGATAATCCCGAGTTATACGATAAAAACTACAAAAACTTTTATGGCTTTCCAATAGTTACCTGCCACTATTTGATCCCCCTCCCCCCATCCTTAGCCGCAGACCCTGTCTCGCTCCCCCACTACCTGGCCTTACCCTGCCCGCCGTGACGTCACACCCCGGGTACCCTGCGCGCGACCCCCGCCCCGCTCCCCCCCTGAGATCCCTGAGTTAGAACTGGCGTTGCTACTCTACTTGCTTTGGCATTGTGAATAGACATAATATTGGCATCTGGCCTGACAGGAACCCCAATGCTATGATGCAACGAGTCCACCAAGGTCGATTGAGCGTCATTGTTCGGGCAGGTAGCGTTGGTGACAACATCATTGGTCCAGACGATCTTCCGCGGTTGAGTAGTCGAAATTATCTGCTTTTTCTGCAGCGCGATTTAATCCGTCGCTTATGAGAAATTATGCCACGGCAGAATCGCCAAGGCCTTTTCTTTATGCACGCTGACTTTTGTTCCTCTCACTTAGTAGAATTTTTCAAGCCAATAAAAAAATTGACCTCGAGTTTTGGGGTCAAGGTCAATTTTCCGGGTCCATGTTGGGGAGTGATCTTCGCCGAGCCTAACTCGGAGAATCACCTGGCGGAGTGGTGACACATAATTTTTATACACCCTGTACTGGTTCAGAGGCATGCACGCTAACCACTAGACCAGCACACCGGTTGTTAATGTTTTATATTTATTTTGAAATGGGTTATGTATGTTCTTTTTTGCGATTTCGCATTCATAATTTTCGTCCTTTTAACATTTAGTTTGGATGCCTGCCTTCACGCTGCAGTTGCAGTGCCTCAGCGCTGTCATTTTCTCACGGGGTTATATCCCCTCACAGGTTAAAAATGACTCGTGGCTTATTAGTCTGAAATTCGTTCAAAAATCGACCGACGACGGAAATTCCACAGAGCAGGAGTATAAGCATATTCAGGAATTAAGGTATTCCTTTCGCGAACTCGAATATTCAACAATTCACTGATTTTCGTCTATAATCAAGTGAAAATACATCCCGGTATACTGGTAAAATTTCAAGCCAAGTTATCGAACTTTTAACGAAAAATTACGGCTCTAAGAATCGTCTCATTTATACGGCACTTTATGGACATAACACGCTGGCCATATTTCTAACTAATAATTTATTCACTAAATAACTCTAGATGCCCGATATAAATTGCTCACGCGTGTAAAAAAATGTAACGATTCCGGAACGACAGTAAAAACAGGTGGTCACCGAATGTTTAAAGAAAATATAAATGATAAAACTGTGACTAGCAGAAGAATTTTCGTAGCCGCGACTTTTCAGAGAACATGTAAAAATGTCTAAATCAACTCAATTTACGCGACATTTTTTATTCCAGTTTATCGTGGGGTATGATCATTGATTGTGACTTATTTTTATTAAGCGCCACAATAATTTAACCAATGATTAAGAAGGGCCCTTCTCATGCCCCGACAACATACGGCCCTGCGGGAAAGAAATACCTTGAATAATGAAGGCACTGTACTACCAAAAATAATGAAAGTTTTTATTTCAATATTACGACGTATACGGGGCTCGTTTGTATATAAATTAATTTTGCAACCGTAAATAGGGCAGTTTTTTAATGTACTCATGTCCACTTTCACTGCTTTCCGACTTTCACGCTCTAACCCTACTTGGTGGGTAGAGCCGGCAGAAGCTATACATTTGACGAATCCGACTGTTGTTTCAAGCGTGCCATCGTTTGTTAGGAGCAGTGTTGCCCGGGTAACGGAGCGAGGAATTGCAGATCAAGTCGACAAACGGTGCACTTCAGGCTGAAACACAGCGTTATCAATCTTAACGCTTTCTCCAGAAGGTCGTATGTAGTAATGCTTACGATGCGACCGAATAACTTTATTCCTTTAAGAAAACCGACGAGTCAGGAACGATTCTGAAGTGTTGAAGAATTTTTGTGATAAAAAAGTCGGTCGGACATTCGGACGAATATTACGAGATCTCAAGGTTGAGTAGTCGGATCAAAAAATGACCCAAACAAAATCGATAGGAAAAAAATAATATTTCATTGGTGAAACGTCATTAAATTTTCGATTCGTCGCCGCGTTTTCGCATAAAGTCGACTCTAAGGTAGCAAATCGTGCGTACATCTTACTGTATATAGAGTCGCGGCGTGTTTGTCGTCCGTGACAGTGGTGCTCATATTTGTTATGGCTGTGTTGCTCTCATTTTCTTTTTATTACTTGGCGCCCAACAATGTTTAGGTCTTGCTGGGATGCCAAACAACCGTCTCGATTAGTCCCACTTCGGAATTCATGACAATCTTTGGGTTATTTATATGTTATGTTATATAGCAACGATATTTTTTGACATATCTGTAAACAGTTTTATTCTTTTAGAAAAGGCCACTTTTCTCGATATTTACCTTGATTTGCAACAAAGATGTAAAATTTCTAAAATTGACCGAACTGTGACCATTTTTGTTCCGGGTCAAGCCAGCGCGCTACGGCGAACCGCTCCACTGGGATTTATTCTTTTTCTTTTGCGTTTTTTCGAAACTATGTTCCATACGGTGTAAGTCATATCTCAAAATCTATTTGTCCAATCCATTTCAAATTTGGACAGAGCATAGTTGATAACATTTTATATCGTATGCCCCGATTATTTTCTCACTTCCATTTCCATCAATTTGTTAATAACAAATTATTAAAGTTGTTTTTTTGTTGTCAAAAATCGAACTTATTTTGGGTGCAGTTCCGAAAGGGTCCTACCACCAATCGGGATGAAATTTTGCATAGACCTTCCTTTTAATGTCTTAAGCGATCGCCTAAAAAGATTTTTGGTGATGCGCCATAGTTTTCGAGCTATCGATTTTTAAAGATTATTTCTTTCCTGCGGTCCTACTATATTGTCATGTCGCTAGTAAACGCGTGCGACACCCTATGACCAACGATCTTTGTCGTGGCGAGGTTTTACGAAAAACCACATTTAGCGTATACGCGTCGAGAAGGCGTCCAAACAATCAAAGTACCCACTCAAGTAACACAGAGTTTGAGATCCACCGACGCTCTCAGCTTTTAGCAAGAACATGGACCTTGGTAAATATTCTACGAAATGCCGTAGCTCGAAAAATCATACAGGACCTGGCTCCAAAACTTTACGCTGGCTATCCGCATGGAGACAAAAAGAAGTCTGCATGAATCGACCCGGTAACCAGAGCGGAGCATAAAGACATCTGAATCAAACGGTCGCCGCTCTATCGCGAACGACTTATCGAAAATTTCGGCAACACAGGTCATGCGCGTTCCGTTAACAAAGCGAATTGGTCCCTTCCATCAGCGCCATTATTTTATAAGAAGAAAAACCAAAGATTGCCTTCCACTCATTAAAAAGTTCGCATGCTAACCAAGAAGGGCCAGTGTGCAAAAAGTCGAATATGTCTCCCGACAGCATCCATTGTATTCAGAGCTCAGTCTCCCACCAACTACCATTCATTCAAGTTCTTTTAACGAGTCATAATCCAGCAGCATAAAGAATACCTCCAATTAACTTTTATGCGAATCGGTCTTCTATCGATCTCTATACCAACGGTCTTCATTACTCGGGTCACCGAAGTTTATTTTGCAATTGTATAATTTGTATCATCGGTCCGTAAAGATTAGTGAATTCATCGACCTCGCGCCTAGTTCGTATTTCTATCTAAGCGTAGTGCCGTCGTAGTAAACACATCGCGTATACACACGACCAGCATAAAATCCTGCAAGCGTCTTAAAAGCGATTACACCAGCGAGAACTCCGGCCCAAGCGAAGGCCCTTGTAACCCGAGCGACGACAAACCATTCACGCGAGCGAGCGAGCGACCGTGCGTCAAGCACAACCAATGTAAGCTAACTTTAGCTTTTCTTTTTGAATCTTTCACCGTAGCCCTGACCGTTTTAACCCGGCTAGTGATCTCATAATAAGCACCATAGTGTCACTCGTATACAAGTCTGTCGAATTATTCCACAGTACCGGAACCTCGCGTCAATGGACCTCGCGGCAATCCCTTAATCATATTCATAAGCTTGGACGTTAGAAGCCTTCCCACTATCGCTACCTTGGCCGGTCATCAAGAATTATAAGGCAGTTCGTTGCTGGGAATAGCGCTCATGAACCCGCAGTGTATCGAGCCCACACTAGCTTTCTACGGACCCCATGATTCTACACCCACATCCAAGGTGCCCTGCGCCCATTCCAGTGTTCCACGCATCCCACAATTCCACACGCCCATCAGAGGCGCCCTGCGCCCACACCAGTGTTCCACGCACCTCACAATTTCACACGCCCATCAGAGGTGCCCTGCGCCCACACCAGTGTTCCGCGCACTCCACAATTGCACACGCCCTTCAGAGGTGCCCCGCGCCCACCGCAGTGTCCCACGCACACCACAATTCCACACGCCCATCAGAGGTGCCCTGCGCCCACACCAGTGTTCCACGCACTCCACAATTCTGCTCGCACATCCGAGGTGCCCTGTGCCGACACCAATGTTCCACGCACTCCACAATTCTACTCACCCATTCGCGGGGGCCCGTGCCCACAGCAGATACCAATATTATATGGACATTCTCGCCATACATACCACAAGCACACTCCCTATACACCACTAATTTTCCATTAAACTTTTAAATCAAAAGTCAGCATTATACCGAAAACGATGGCGATGTGGCGGGCAGGACGGAGGGGAGGGGGGCGAAGATCATCACAAAACAGAGAGTGCGATAACATAAATAGGTATACCCAAAGCCGAGCCCATCAGCAATAGACATAGTAGAAGCGCAGTAAAAAAAAATAACTTTCAAAAATCGATATCTCGAAAACTATGGCCAGTCGCCGAAAATCCATTTCGGGGATCTCTTGAGGAGTTGGCATTTAAAACCTTCGAATTAAAAAAGTCGATTTTTGGTTTATTTTATTTTGTTATTGCGTAGAGTCTCAACTTTGATTTCGTTCGAAGATTTTGGAAAAAAATAAAAAAATTGACCGAGTCATGACGATTTTAGTGGAGCAGGTCAAAACGTCCCGTTGCGTACGGCTCTAGCGCTGCGCGGTGCATTGTATGGTTTCTAAGGGCATTGGACATTGTCCAACCAGGCTTTTGGATTGTTATGCGGTGCAGGAATCGCAAATTAAAGATACGAAAAATAATTGTGATTTTATCTCAAGCAATCTGTTATATCGGCATATTTCGCAACCCGAAATAGTCTTAATTCTTTATTATTTCTCAACGATATATTTTGTGTGCCACTCGACTTCCTTTTGCGAAACCCAATGTAAGCCGCAATCGTCAACTTTTCACTTCGTCAACCACATTTCTACGCCTTGTTGCAAGAAGTTTTCTAACTCTGCGGAATGCAATGTAAATGGCATCTAACAAGGACACGACACATGCCTCGATCTTCAGTCTCAGCCCTCGCTGGTTGCCCAATAACATTATTCCTGACTCTGCAAATCGGTACGAAATCCGAGGCATTGACGAGGAATTGGCAATCGTAAATAGGCAGTCTTCCGCGAATCTGAGGATCGAGCGGAGCTCCACGGAGTTACCAACTCATTGCGACGAGTCCGTCCCGTGTCCTTGTAAGATTGTCCCGAGTACGCGTCTTCGATCTTTCGCGATCAAGAACCACTGCCCGAGGGTTAGTGCGGCACCGAGGTGCAGCGGCTCACTTCGTCTTAAGGGAACGATAGGAACTCATTAATTTAAACCAAACTAAATAATCGTCAACCTTCTCATTGTATGACTCGCAATAAATTAACGCAATTCACAGTTTCGAGTGTATCGTGCGATCTATGTTCGTGTGTCCGACAGCATTATTGCCCGATGTGCATTGTCTTCGAAGAGACCCAACGCGCGGCGTCAGCACGCATCAGATTTCAAGCGGAACACACAACCCTGTAAGTCTATTATCCTATTTCCATATGATTTAATGCCACGTTTGCATTTTACATGTAATAAGAGGTAGTCGACGGCGATTAGCTCAATTGTACTCTTTATGTCCGTTTTTGGCCGAAAATATATACTTATCTCTTAGATCCACGGCAACGACCACGGCTCGAAATCGGCGCCTCGAGTGGACGGAGGAACTCAAGGAGGACCTCATCCGCTTCTGGAAGGATAGCGTGCCGTCGCGGCGGGGTTACATGGCGAGGTTGCAGGCCCTGTGGAGCCAAGTGCACCCAGAGCTTGCACACCTCTCGCAACAACATCTGCGAGACCAAGCTGCCCGCTTGCGACGGCTACGATCTCTTGTTATTACCACCAGAGCTGTCCGGCAGGCGCTCTTCCGCGCGTTTCGTGCGGAGCTCTACCAGACGGCCTCAAGATCAAACCCCCCCGCCAGTCGGAACCCCCCCGTTGGCGCGTCGATTTGACAGAGGACTGGGGAACAAGGAGGGAGAGAATCACTGGGAAATTTTCTCTTCAGCCTGGTTGCCTAGAAGCGGCAAATGAGTCCCTCGCGGCAGCAATCCCTGGACCGCTGATCTCCTCAGCTTGAACTGGGCTGTGTATCACGCGGCTGTTGAGTCGAAGCCTCAGACACGCAATGATAAGGCGGCGTTCGTGGCTAAGACTCGGCGGCGCGTTGCACAGCTCCAGAATAAGATCAATGAAGCGCGGAGGCAGGCATCCTGTGTTCAGTGTGTGTTAGACTTCATTACGGCGGGGCGGGCGTTTACCCCTAAAATCCGAAAAATCAGCTCGAAACTGAAATGCCATCACCACACATTGAACAAAGCTATCCTTCTTATTGTGAAGGAACGCTACGTGGAGAAGGTGCGGAACCTGGGGGTTGCGAAGCAATCCCTAGAGAAGCGGCTGGGTCGGACGTTAGACAACGCCCTCTTCCGTTCTGACCCAGGCCGCTGGTTCCAACCACCTACGCCTGCCCCCGACACAGCGCCAACAGCTGTTCAGGTGGAGCGGTTTTGGGGAAAGCTGTATGGCGAGGCGGGTCATTTTGATGAAGGCACTCCAGCTCTGGGACGGTTCGACACGTTTTGTCGGCAACAGCCGAGTCAGCGTGGCGACTGTTTTCCAGTCACGCGGGGTGAGGTGGAGAAGGTGGTGAGTAGCATGAGGAACCACGCCGCTCCCGGACCGGATGAGATTAACATCTTCTGGTGGAAGAACTTCAAGTACACCCATACCCATCTGGCCCGCATCTTCTCGTCGTTCATCGATGGGACGGTGCCCATCCCTGCGTGGCTGACAGAGGGAAGGACCGTGCTACTCCCCAAAAAGGGGATTTGTCTCGTCCGGAGAACTACCGCCCGATAACGTGTCTGAATGCGCTCTGTAAGATCTTCACAAAGATTCTTTATGAGCGTGTTGTGCGCGAGATCGAGCCTGCATGGCGGGAGATACACGAACAAAGGGGATCCAAGAGGGGGCTGGGAGGTTGTAAGGAGAACCTGCTGGTGGACCGCTTCATCACGCAGGACGCGGTCCAACACAAGCGTAACCTCTCAGTCGCTTGGATAGACTACCGTAAGGCGTTCGACACTGTCAGTCACAAACTGATTATACACCTACTCGAACGCCTTTCGGTGAGTTCTTACACAGTGAGATGCATTAGGCAGCTCATGCCGCTCTGGAAGACACGCTTCACAGTTAAGACTAGTGAAGGCAACGTGTCGACCGGAGTGGTGGGGTATAGGAGGGGGATTGTCCAGGGAGATTCTCTTAGCCCCCTCCTGTTTTGCATCTCACTATTACCCTTATCAATCGCCTTGCGGGCTGCACGCGGGTACGATGCGGGGGCCCCCGGGGAGCGTGGGCGAGGGATCACCCATTTATTTTATATGGATGATCTCAAGCTATACGCTCCCGGGGAAAGGGGCTTAAGCTCCTCTTGAACATCGTAGCGACGTACACGCGGGCGGCTGGAATGGAATTCGCATTGGACAAGTGCGCTGTTCTTCATCTCAGGAGAGGGAGAGCAGAGGGTGTCGCGGCTGATGTTCGGCTGGTGAACGGGAGCGTCTTCAAACACCTGGACGCCGGAGGGTCTTATCGGTACCTTGGCATCGATCAGCGCTCTGTACAGGACGCTGAGGGTGTCAAGGAGGCCCTCCGCAGCGAGTATAGGCGGCGTCTCAGACGGATCTGGAAATCAGATCTGTCTGGGAAAAACAAGATCACTGCCACCAATATGCTCGCTGTCCCGGTCCTGCTCTACTCCTTTGGCGTCGTCAAATGGCGTAGAGACGAGCTTAAACAGCTGGACATCGGCACCCGCAAGATAATGAACATCCAGCGGAGTCTGCACCCTCGATCTTCCACCCCGCGCCTTTATATGCTGCGTCAGAGCGGCGGGCGCGGGCTCTCGGGATTGGAGTGTCTTCATGACTGCATAGTTCTCGGAATAGCAAGCGATGTAATAACGAGCTCGGACCCGCTCCTGAAGATTGTGCACCAGCATGAGCTTCATGGGGCGGGTGCTTTTCTCTATAAGGCGGCAGATCGTGCGGCAGAGACCCTCGGCTTGGAGTTCCGCCGGCGCCGGCGTGGCGCCTTGCCAATAGACTCCGTCGCTCGGTTGCCCAAGTCCCGACGTCGGCGGGCAATCAGGGCTGCCGAGCAAACTGTCCTGACTCGGCAGCATGTGGACAGACCCATGCACGGTGTGTTTTTTCACCACATCGAGGAACAGGGGCTGTCCACCCAGCTGACCTTTTCCTTCTTGCGGTCAGCTGGACTGATGTCCGAGACCGAAGGGTTTATCTGTGCCTGCCAAGACGGAGTCATCAACACCCTGGTCTATCGCAGTCGCGTTTTGGGTCAGCCTCTGCCGACCACTTTGTGTCGTGCATGCAAACAATCGCCGGAGACACTAATGCATCTACTGTCGGCCTGCCCAGTATATGCAGTCTCCGGCTATATCTATCGCCATAACGCGGCCCTAAGAGTGTTGTACTACCATCTACGGCACTCTTATGGGATAGACCGGGAGCCCGTGCCGCCTTATTTACCAGGAGATATTGAGTCCGTTGTCGTGGGCGAGAGGTGCAAGATTTATTGGAACTTCTCATTCGCGACCATCGGGCCGCTTCAAGCGACTAAGCCTGATGTTGTCCTCTTCGATTTCGACGACAAGACATATACGCCATTGAGTTCTCGGCTCCGGCCGAAGTGAACGTGTCGCGAAAGGAAGAGGAGAAACGGATCAAGTATCAGCCTCTCCTGGCCGAGCTACGTCGTTTGCACCGAGG
Organism: Ophion ellenae; assembly: GCA_963210295.1. Taxonomy (NCBI): domain Eukaryota; kingdom Metazoa; phylum Arthropoda; class Insecta; order Hymenoptera; family Ichneumonidae; genus Ophion; species Ophion ellenae. The sequence continues at coordinate 16,507,261 of OY723385.1, read as the reverse complement.
ATTCAGGGTAACTCTCGTTGTCCTCATCATCGGCGCGCTAGGGGGGATGAAAGAGTCTTTTGTATTGGGCCTCGCTGGCATACCGGTTTGCAAACCCGGTGTCCGGTTTCTAGCGGGTCAGTTGCAGAAGGCGGTCTTACTTGTGTCCCTCCGTTTACTTAGGCAACACGATTGTGGACTGCGGTAGCCGCTAACCATCTGGCTTGAGGGAGCGGCTATCGCAGAGCGATATATTGAACTGTTGGCGCGACTTTTTTGACTGGGCGGCAGCCGAGGTGATGTCGGAATCCTCGAATGCCGCCCAGCGTTATTGTTCCGGTCTAGGTTAAGACCGAGCCTAACCCCCTGAGGTAGGTGAATGTTTCCCAGTGCAAACTGAGGAAGTGCGTTGCCCGGAGAAATAAAGTCAATGATTAAATTTGAAAAATAATAATAATAATAATCCAGAAACACTGCGAAGTGATGTGCAGCAATACACAGTAGAATTTTAACATTTAAATAAACCAGGATAAGCCGTTTCACGCCAGCATAAGCAAGTGTACTAAAACAAGAGGTAGCCATGACCAAGTGCACCAAAGCCGTCCCATCTAGAAAATCCGAAGAGAACAACATCGCAATGTATGGCGCTGCTGCATTTCGTATTTCACTCCATATTATCACGCACCAAAGATTTAGCCTTCACCCGCAAGCTCACCATTGAATAGGTGATCAAATAGTTTTTATTTGAAAACTTCAAGCGAAGGGGAACTGGTTACACTCACTGGAAGCGAGTGCCAAAGGTGACAAGCCGATAGACCAACTGAATTTTTATAAATAGTGGTTCTGGCGAAAGGTACTAAGAAAGTTAATGGCGGAAATCTAGAGGACGTACGAACTTCAGGGTTAATTCTCTCGAACAATTCATCAATGTACTCAGGAACTCGTTCATAGCGCACTTTATAGATGAACACTCCTAAAAAATACGTGCGTCTGTTCTTGACCGAGAGCCATCTTAGCCTGTGTCTGTATGGAGTCACATGCTCATCTCGTCGCAGATTAAAAATAAACCGTATGCAACAATTTACTAACCGTTGAAGTTTGATGTTGAGAGTGTCAGGAATATTATAATAAACGATCGAGCAATAATCTAGCCTAGGAAAAACCAATGTACTAACCAATTTTACACGCACATCCGTAGGCAAGGCATTTCGATAATACTTTAACTTGTGAAGCAAGCCGTGAACACTACGAGAAATATTCGATACATGCCTTTTCCAAGAGAGAGACGAAGAGATAATCAACCCTAAATTACGATGTTCAGTTACATAGGGCAACGGTATGTCACCAACTAAGATAGGTGGAAGTTCATCCAGATTCAAGACTCTAATACGAGCATTACTTCCTAGAACGAGGATCTTCGATTTAGGTAGGCTCAGAGATAATCCATTTGTAACCGAATATTCATGAATACTATTTACATCGCGACTAATATTTACTAACGACTGCTGCAACTCGCTCTGTGTACAACTTGTGAAGATTTTAATGTCATCAGCGAACATCATATGATCAGAAGAAAGTAAACATTCGGAGATATCATTCACAAAAAGCGAGAAAAGAAGGGGTCCCAAAACGGAACCTTGCGGTACACCCAGGTTTGTCGGGAGCCACGACGAAGTGGAACCCTGCTCACCAAGAACTGCCTGCGTGCGACCCGTCAAATACGAATATACCCATTTTAGGGCAGCCTGAGAGAAACCTATACGCTTTAGTTTTGTTAAGAGAAGATTATGAGGTACCTTATCAAACGCCTTACTGAAATCAAACATGATCAAAATAGTTAACTATTCTTATTAAAGCGGTTTGAGTCGAAAAGCCTGCTCTATAGGCAGATTGCTTTTGATCTAATAAGTTATTTGCTTCAACATAATGTACAATCTGATCCTTTACTATGCGTTCAAATAATTTTGAAATTTCACATAGATTCGAAATTGGGCGAGTGCCAGCCGGCGACTCGGGCATACTAATTTTGAGCAACGGCCGGATGTAAGCTTTTTTCCACATTGATGGGACTTTGCTCTATGGTACCATTGCAAATTTTAACGAGATGGTCAATAGCATCCGTTGAAATATTCTGAAGACAAAACGCGGAGACACCATCAGATGCTTCAGCTAAAGAGAACGACTTGAGGATTTCCAGTTGACATTTGATAGTACCACTATGAATCAATGTAAGAGAGAAGTTAAGATTATAACTTGGTATAGATGCAACCTCTATCTCCCTCCAGTTTGACGCAGTAGGTGAAGTAGAAAAACGCGCAAAATAATCATTTAGAGAATTCAGCGAGAAAAAATTGATAGGTGAGCTTAATGTTGCTTTGACCAAGCGAAGCCTGCTCAATTCGCTCCAAAGAGCTACAGGGTCCTTAAGATTGCAGTCTCTGTCGATGGTAGTTGTTTTTGGCTAGCCGTATGTCATGCGTGAGCTCGTCTCGAAATAACCTATATTCAGCAAAGCCGAGTAGGCTATTAGCTCGTCTCGCAGCTCGATACAACTTATCTCTTCATTTAATTCTAGATCGCAGATCCGTAGTGAGCCACGGAGCCGGTGGTCGAGACACAGAAAAGGTCCTCCATGGAGCATGAATATCTAGTAGGTTCCGAAAGATCATATCTATTCAGGAGAGTAGAGACAGTATCTGTGAATGTCTCTGAGCGGAAGGAAGTCATGCATCGCCGCCGAAAAAAACCTGAATTAGCCTCGCTAAGCCCAAACCGGTAGGAAATATCTAACAAGTCATGCCCATTTATAAACGGACTTGACGACTTCGAGTGCCTCGTGACTTTTTGTAGATCGTCGACGATGATAACATCAAGCCAAGAGTTACTGGAGGTTGTGTGAAACGTGGCTCCCGAGTCAACGAAATACAAGGCCGATGAAAAGACAAGATCCTTAAGATATCTGGAATCAAAACACTCACTTAGGAGGTTGCAATTTAAATCTCCGGCGATTATAATGTTTCTGAAGGCATACCAATAACTAAAATAGGCCTCTAGGAAATCCTCGAAGAGAAGACCATGAGGACGTCTGTAAATTGAAGCGAACAACAGGGAATCTACATCATTTTGAAATATCTTGATCAGTATAAATTCTGGTGAATTCGAAAAAATAGTAGGAGACATAGCCAGAACATTAGCCTTCAGAGAGTTCCGAATGTATACGGCAACACCGCCCCCCTCTTTACCCTCTCTATCGTTTCGAAGAACAAAGAATCCCTCAATATGAATAAGTGAATTTTCAATATGTGAGTGCAACCAGGTCTCGGATATTGATATTACATGATAAACATTTTCAAGAAAAAACAATCTAATTAGATCTATGTGAGCAAGTAGGGAGTTTGCGTTGAACTGCGCTATTTCCAGAGTTGATCCCGATATTGGTGTGCAAAAGCCAGACAAAACCTCGGAGTCACGTACTGGAAGAGTATGATCGCGAACGGAGGGTTCCGAAAGTCAGTCGTTATGGGCAAGATCCTCTTCTGAGTTTACTATGAAGCGCGGCTGTCCTTCAGACTTCCTGGCAAAGATGATCCCACCTCTGTGCCAAACAAACTTATGGCCTGTTGTTAAAGCTTTGGCTTTGATTCTGCGTAATTGTTTATATGTGTCTGACGGGAGAAATTCGTTTAGAAAAATGTTAAAATTTTTTGTTGCAAAAGAGCACCCTTCATACACATCAGACCATTTGAGCACGCCCTTTTCCCGTTTTTTGCTCAATAGAATATCCCTGACTGAGTTTGATGTTAGGGTAATGATGTATGAAAATTTTTGCTGAGGTTTCGGATCATTCACAGTTGTTTGCAATTTTCCCTGGAGTTTTCGCACAGCTAGGATATGAGAGGATAGTTCACTGATGCCAAGCACCTCGAAAACTTTTTTGATGGCCTCTGTCGGAGAGACATCTTTACGTAGTGGCATTCCAGATGCTATCACTTCGCCGGTTGAAGGTGCTGCCCTGCTAGCAGGTACAGATGAAGATTTTCGCAGCATAGCTATTTCAGCTCTCAAAGCCCGATTTTCCTCATCTAATTCTGACAAGTGGCGCGTAAATTCAGTCTCCATGGTTCTGTTTACGTTTTCGAGTTCCGATAAACGGTGAGCATGCTCAGAGACAGCTCAATGGAGGGAATTTTTTCCAACAATACGCGAAATTCTTCGTTATTTACGCCAGCTATAAGTTTGCCACATTTAAAGTATACTTTGTCCATTGAGACGGTCAGAGTGCACCAACGGTAAAAATTTCTCTCCTCAATATGAGAGAAGAGAGAGAGAGAGAGAGAGAGAGAGAGAGAGAGAGAGAGAGAGAGAGAGACCATATCGAGAAGAATAAAAATATAGCATGCCCGTCTGGTTTGCCTTCCTTTATTTCCTACTTCCAGTAGACTCGCCGAGGGGCCGCTAACGTTGCAGAAAAAGCGGAGGATATTGCCATCTCTTATTGCCGTCGGTTGAAATGAGATGAGCGCCTCCCTATAGAAGCGCGTGCATCGGAATAAACGAACGTAATACACGAGCAAAAAGATACGCATCCGCTTTTGTGGAGATACACAGACCAAAGAAATGTATACGATCCGTTTACTCTGGGCCAAAGAGGTCCTCTTCACGTTTGCCTCCGACTCGAGAAAAACCTCTTCCGTCGCTCTTTCCCGCTCCACCTCTCTCTGCCTTGCTACCCCTGTCTGGACTATTGAGAAGTATCGCAAATTTAGCGTACCCAACAAACGAGACTTTATTAAAAATTCAACAGCCATTTGGCCCCACCGGGACCGTTCGCGTCCTCGCGTTTTCTTCTCCCGATCTCGATTATTCGTACCAGCATCCGTGTAAACGCGTACATAGATATACCGGCGGAATATAGGAATCAGATGATAAACAGACAAGGACGAGATGGAACGAGCTTTTTTCACGGCATCAATAAAAATTATTTATTAAAACAAGGTAACCTGGGATTTTTAAGTTGTAGTCGGCGATTCGGCCAGGACCAATATCGCGAAGTGAAATTGGACCTTTTTCAGCTTTATTCTTTCACGAGAAGATCAAAACCTGTCCCCCAAAAAAACCTCCCAATGGGCCTCTTAAAAGTTCTGCATATGAGAAATTGGTCGAAATTTCGTTTTTTTTTAAGTTTTCTCCGAGGTAATAATGTTCAATAACCCTTTTTTGCGACTTGAATATTCTCAAAACTGAATGGGAACCTCACCGTCATTTTAAGGCCAAACAAAGCTCAATTTAAACGGCAGAATCCATTCAAACGCGAACAAACCCAAAATCAAACCACAAATATGTACCCAAGCACACCCAAATTTTAACTACAAAGATCATTTGTGCCTAAAGAGAGATAAATTCAAACCTCAAACCCCATTCAAACGCAAATTCAAACCCAAATAAACCCAAATTCAATTCTTAAAGTCAATTTACACCCAAACAAACCTAAATGGGATCCTAAACTGTTTCGAGTTCCGCAAAAAAGGTCGCCTTGTAAACCTTATCCGCCAAACGAAAAATGCTCAATTCAAACTACCTGTAGGCATCTTCAAATGTGTCAACTCCGTGCACTGGCCACTAAAAATCATTTCATTATCCTTCGGCGAAAAAACGAACTGGTTACAGTTTCCGGGAAGTATAAATATGAAAAATTAATTTTCCCTTTATAAGGCTGTCGTTAAGATAAATCTTCGGAGAACAAGAGCAAACGAGCTCGATAGAGGTAATGACGCAACAAAGAGGTGCCAAAGAGAGAGAACGAGAGACATCTTTCCTGCAACGATGGTAACGGGTCTCCTGGGGTAATAATGAAACATGAGTACGCTCGCCCTACGTTCTATAACTTCTGAAATCCTTCGCTGCTGCTCTTGCTCTCTGGATTCTCTCTATTCGACCTCCTATTCTTTTCTCTCACGATCGATCGCTCATTTACCGAAACAGGTTGATCGATTAGCTGTTCAAGAAACATGGGCAAGATGTACGCTTGCTTCGCGCACCTTGAACAGGACAAAAAGGATGCTGAGTTCATCAAACACTGTTGAACACCGCAATATCGCTGATTCGTATTATATGAGGGTGATCTTTACTTGACGGGTCTACATACTAGATGCGCCACTAAGTTGCCGGGATTTTTAGACCAATAAAAAATCGAAAATTTCCAGACAAATACAAAAAATGGTTCATTCGAAGTATTGTCCCTCGCTATTTGAACATTTTTGCCATCTCTGAAGGGGCCAGGTCTGGCGAATACGGCGGGGGCGATAGCAAATCCCATTTCAGTCTTTTTATGGTGTCCTGGACGATGGAACTGCGATGGCACGGAGCGTTGTCGTGCTGCAATATCACACGTTTGTGTCTTGTGTCCTACTCTGGCCGCTTTTCGAGCGATGCGTGGTTCAAATTGATTAGTTGTTGTCGGTAGCGATGCCCATCGATAGTTCCGCCCGGTTTCAGCAGCTCACAGTATACGATTCCTTCCTGGTCCCACCAAACGCAGAGCATTGTCTTTTTTTCGAAGCGATTTAGCCGTGCCATCGATGTTGACGCTTCGCGAAGTGAAAGCCACGATTTTCTGCGTTTGGGATTCTCGAAATATATCCATTTTTCATCGCCAGTAACAATTCGATGCAGGAAACTCTTTCTGTTCGGCCGCAAAAGCAAAATTTCGGAATTGGCTCTTCGATTTTCCATTTGTCTCTCAGTCAACTCATGTGGCACCCACTTTTCTTCCTTATCAATTTTTTCCATGGCGTGCGAACATTTCGAAATACATTGCCGAGTCACATTTAATGCCTCGGCAAGATGATCTTCTGTTTGAGTGTCATCTTCATTTAATAACGCTTGCAGATCGGCATCCGCAAATGTTTGCGGTCTTCCCGAGCGCTCCTTGTCCCCAGTCTCAAAATCGCCACTTCTGAACGGCTTGAACCAATCTTCACACGTTTTTTTTTAATGGTTATGTTCGCCGTAGGCCTTCTCAAGTAACCGACGTGTTTCAGCTAACCAAGCCATCAGGCAACCAATTGTTGGCGGCCATGATTTATCCCGATACAAGGCCCAAGGAGACTATAGGGAAGGAGTCCAATCTCCGTATTCTGCCGCGTCTGCAAAAGTGTCCCGAAACAAGGTTCCGCATGAGCGGCGTTGCGGAAGTTAGTGGTCATGTGCTATACATGCATGTATGTTTTCCGCATGCGTTGTTACCAGCTGCCTGTGTTGTTATTTGCTGTCACATAAGCTGAACATTTTAATTTTTTAAACCTTAATTCATTTTATAAATAAATTTCGTGTAGCTGTAGTAGTGGCTTAAGATGTTTCTACATTTAAGTCGTAGTGCAATTACCCACCTAAATACGAACAAAACACCTAAAAATGCCATAACAATTTATATTTAACGGAAATATAAAGCTTCAAAAACTTGAACAAGTAAAAAAAACGCCAATAATTTTTTTCGAGGGCATTTTTTGTTACTTCGCGTTTTTTTTCTTGTTCAAGCTTTTTAAGGGGATTTCGTATCTTTTTGAAATAAATATATATACAGGGCTAATGGTTATTGGTCACGATCCCTTGAAAGGGTTATTGGACATTTTCCGCTGTCAAATACCCTAACAATGTTTTATGCAAAAGTCAACCAATTTCGAGATATTATTTTTATGATTTAACTATAAACATGAATATAGTATATCCTCACTGTATAAAAACCATGTACATAAATGAATATCGATGTGAATCCCATATGCTATAGCATATCTCAGTAAAATACTACAAAAGTCGCACTCATTTCCAGAATCCTTGTGTGGTACTTACATTGTATTTTTATTGGGAGTACAAATTAGTCTCTGCCGATTGACAAAATATGGCCTCACCAGGAGATTGTGGTTGAAATTGTCAGATGTAAAACGTCATATAGGTATAGGTTGGACATCTGGCAAAACCATAACCTTGAAATATTATCGATTTTTTGTCAGCATCACATAATTTTTGTCGTGCGAAAATGGCGAGTTTTGGGTCGAATAAGCGTCATTTGCAGAAACGTTTGATTTACTTCTTTAATTTGAAAAAAATCTGCAACGAAGGCGCATCGATTGCTTCTAGAAGAATGGTGTGAGGCTGCTCTAAGTGAGAGAAGTTGTCGTAAGTGGTTTCACAAATTTTAGAATGGTGTGGTTGACGTCGAAGACAAAGAACGTAGCGGAAGGCCGAAAGTGCCCGAAGATGCAGAATTAGAAGCATTATTGGAGGGAGGATCGTACCAAACGCAAGAGTTCCCGCAAATGACACTTATTCGGCACAAAACTCGACATTTTCGCACGGAAAAAATTATGCAATGCTGATACAAAATCGCTAATATTTCAAGGGTATGGTCTTGCTCGATGTCCAACCTTACGATATGACGTTTTCATGTGACAATTTCAACCGCAACCTCCTGGTGGGGCCACCTTTTGTCAAACGGCGGATACTTATTTGTACTCCGAATATATAATGGTGACACCAATTTCATGTTACAACTGTAAGATGATTTTTTAAAATTAAAATAAAATAATACGCAAAATATCATTCTTAAGGTTTAATATTTTTTGTTGTTTCTTTTTTGTAACTTCCATTTGTACAGGGTTCTCCCCCCTTAATACATTCCCAATATTCCACTTTGTATCCCCACCATACAATCATCCCCACCTAAGGTTTAATAATTTTGTTTACAAAATTTTTAGTAAACTTTCTTATCTATTTTATAAAAAGTTATTTCTCTTTTTTGTACATTTAAATTGAAAATATATAATAAAACAATTGTTTAATTAAAAATTGAGAATATTATAAGATAAATCAAACTTTTTAACATGGTACAACAAGCGATAATATTTTCGGAAGAATTTGTTTATTGCTGGGCATTCTTTTTTCACTATTTCAAATAATCTTCGACGTGAGTTAGCAATTGATGACGCGTTTCAATTTCGGAAGTTCATCCGAATGACCGCAGGTAGATCCGAAAAAATAGAAGTATTATTTGGTTCGAACAAAAACCACTCGATCCTTTGGCAATCATTGTCTTGTGCACTTTTTAAATTTTATTGACGAATAGGAGATTCAAGCTCGCAGCAGTGAGCGGACGAACCTTCCGTAGAAAAAAGAGGAGGGGGGGGGGGCTCGTTCGAAGAGACACGACGAACAATCGTTTTCCGCGAAACACAATTTTTTAAAACGGCAAGCAGCATAACTCCAACCATTTTCTTTCTTTTCACTCCAAATTTTGCGTAGATCTTTGAAGCGAGAAATCGCTTTAGAATTTTCAAAAAATCGTTTTTTTTACATATTTCGAAAGTATGATACCCAAAGAATATACTGACCAGAGGAAAACTCGAAATGTTGAATATTTGCGGAGTTATCGCACATAGTCAGAGCGCGGGGACAGCATGCGGTCAGGTAGCGAGTCACATGTTGAAACTTTAAACGTGATTGTCTCGAAACTACTTTTTCAAAAACTGCTCGTGTTGTAGCTCAAAAAGTTATCGACCGATCTGGATGAAATTTTTGGGAGGTTACTCTCAGTAATATTATCGGAAGGATATACCTAAAGTTTAAAAGGTAGCGTGTAAATAAATATTTTTTTGGGGTCAAATATGTCGAAAAAATGGTCGAAAATTCGAACTTTGGAGTAAAAAGGCTCCCAAATTTTTAATTTTGCACTGTTTAGTCATTTTTTAGTTATATCCTTCCCCTTAATATGTTAGTAAACGAATGGCACTTATTAAATCTTTTTCAGATCAACAGAAAAAGAGTGACAAGTGCAGCACTTTTCGATGTCACGGAAAACAGGCGTCCGAAGACCCTTAATAACGCCGCTACTAATTTGTTAGTAATCCCAAACAAAAAAAAATATGTTTTAAAACTTGACAGTTATAATAAACTCATGTCCAAATTTGAAAATGATCAGATTATTTTAACCCGTCTGAAAAAAATCCCGAAAAATACCTATTTTTCACGCTCTTAAAGGGATTTCTCGCCTTAAAATAACATTAAGAAGAGAAATACATACGAGATTTTCCATGAGTTAATTATAACATTAGTTATTAACAAATGATTGTCCTTTTTTCTGTCGAAAATAAAGTTTTCGGTTCAACGCTTGCCAATTACACAAAAATTCATATTTTCACAATCATCTACGTATTTCTCTAGCTATACTCGTGTAAATTGATAGAAATTTCTTACTATTTTCTCAAATAAAATTTACGTCAGCCATATTGCTAGCTGCGGAGCATCTCGAATTCAACAAGCCTCGACAGAATGGCTCCAGCGTCACCATTTGGTATAGTTTTTTTATATAAATTCATTTTTGTTCTCTTCAAGATATGACTAATATCATCCTTGAATATTAGTATTCTCTCATTTGTACTTCTTACAAAAAAAATCGCCAAATATCACTCAATTTTGGATGGTTGCAGTGGTGTTAGCCCTTAGGTAAAACGAGCGCGCGTTCTTGATTTCTATCGATTTTGATCAAATTTTAACCAGACATTGTTCATACATGTTTGAGTGAAGTTTCACAACAGTTGACTATTTAGATTGGGAGATAATGGTTTTTTAAATAGCAACTTTTAACACTGCAGGGTCTGCATTGACCGAAAGTCCGGTCACATAATTCGTCGTACCATTCTCTTGTGTATTAATTTTGAGAAAAAAATTATGTTTGTATAGAAAACTAGTAAGGGGACGAGTGAAAAACGTTTCGATTGTCTTTACTATTCAGTTTTGCTAAAAACGTTCAGTAATGAAAGAATAACTCTGGATAAAAAATATTTGTCCCCTATAATAATAAGACATTATGCAACACCGCGAAACAGTATTGTCAATATTTCGAGAAAAAAAAAATTATCGTGTTCGTAAAGTAAAGACCATTTGCCGTAAAAAAAATATTTGCGTTATGAACATTAATAATTTGACATCGTTTAGGTTATTGCCATGTGTCTTCTTATAGGGAACAAATATTTTTTACGGACAACTAATCTGTCTAAATTTCAATGCAGACCCTACAGTGTTGAAAGTTATAATTTTTAAACCCATTATCTCCGAATCTAAATAGTCGACTATGATGAAATTGTACTGAATCATGCATAATGATACAAACAATGTCTGGTTAACATTTGAATAAAATCTATAGAAATAAAGAGTGCGCGCTCGTTCTCCCTTAACGCGTTTCAACCGCTGACCATTCAATTCTGATCGGCTGGAGGTTAGGACCAGTCGACGCTGACTATGAGATGATGGTAGCCGTAACCAGTTAGATGCAAGACGGCCCTAACGTCCTTGGCCTTCATTTTGAAACGTACATATGTAAACGAATGTCCTTGCACATATTGGTGGTGCGATCCTTGGCGAGATATTGTTGCTTAACGAAGCCGAAGTGTTCGACGAGATCCTTGGGGTCGGCCTCGCTGGTGCTCTTGGAGAGATTTGGAGACAGCAGTGATATCCTCGCGACACTGGGACTGTATAATGTAGTCTCGACGACTGACGCAGTCTCTCAAACTTGGCAGTACGTATGTACTTGCTGACCTGGATAAATCCGATGGTCCATCTAGATGCCAAATCCGACGCTACGTTGGTTCTGGTTCCTACATGATAGCCCGAGTACCGTACCTACCACGTACGTGCGTATGATATCGGTACCGTCATCAGAATGGCGAGGATACAGTACCGGTATGTTTTACTACTGTACAGTGTACCAGTACCATACTAGTAACACGTACATTTGAGTGTAGCGGTATACTACCGCATAGTTACACCGTAGGGTACCTATGTACTCTGTACGCTATACCAATACTACGCTCGGTCATCAGGGTGAAGCTATCGAGGAATCGCCACAGGTTCACAAATCATCCGCGTTTGAGACGTGATAGTTTAGCGTTCGTAGGCAAAGGGTGTTGAACTTTCGTGCCTCATTTTGGTCGCACACTGCTCAGGGAATTGAGCATTTTGAGGGGTAATGACAATGGCTACGGATCATCGGAAAATATGCTATCTGCGATTTTTTTACAAATACATACCGAGATATTCCTGCGAAGAGCAAATAAACTTGAGTTTCTTGCGTCGGAGCTGTTGGCTCTTTGACACATCGGCGAGCGGAAAAGCAATGCGAGAGAAGATCGTCGCCAATGACAGAGTACGTAAATTGAGGTTACGAGACAGGCCATATTTTTTATTCTTACGTCAATATAAATTCGAGCGATACGATCATGCTATCAAAATTTGAGGATACACGATAATATCCATATGAGCGCGGGTACGGAAAAATTCTGTCGATGTTGGAAAATTGGTGAACTTCGCGTGCCGCCGTCGTCGCGTTGAAGCTACACTTACAAGGGGAGTGCCAAGTATGATACAAACGGATTTTGATGAGTCTCAACTTTGTTGTGAGGGCAATCCCCCAGAGTACCACGCTAAAGGGATTCTTTCTAATGCGCTCTGGTTTTTGAGAAAAACAATGCCAAAGTTTCATGCGCCGCTCTTATACCCGTAAATTATGCATATCGCCAAGCGTATGAGTGTGGCGCAGCGGCAAGGCGCTCGGTTGGCAACCCAGAATACGAGGTTCCAATCCCGCTCGGAACTTTTTTTTTCTCAATCGTTCGTGATTTTAATGAAAATGATTGATTGGGCATACTTATCTAATTTTCTAATGAAATTATTTTTACAAACGCATCGAAACATACATTATTCGATACTGTGTAGTTCGTTTAAATAAAATTATAATCACATAAACAAAAAAATCAATATTAGCGCTAAAATAAATGGTCAGGAAATAATTAACTATAACACAGTACTCGCTCATTATTTAATTTATTGCGCGATGTCATTTATTCGCTGTCGCTAGCTTCAAAAGGTGTACAAAATTCCGGATGATAATTATCATAGAAACACTGAAAGCACAGATCATTGTGGCACCATGCACATCTAATAAATTCTACCTCTTTACAGGCATACGGATTTTTTAACAGCAATACCGGAAAACACTGGCCAGGGATTGACGAAGAGTTTTTTCTTAACTGTCTCTTTAGGGGTAGGCATGCATGAGGTGGAAGGTGGTCAAACTCATCACGCTTTGACTTTTATGATCTACGCACAAAGGCCTTTAGCGCCGATGGACTACTTGAGCAGAGCTGCAGGACCCCATAAAATAAATATTTTGGCTCGAGGCATTCCGACTTGTTATTTTTGTCTCGTTTCCCTGCGTCAATATATACTAGCGTGTTATCGGAAAATCTCTAGGGATCTGCTGTCCAGAAAAGGGGTACTCCATGGTCGAGGTGAAATCTAGCGAGACTCGTCAAGCATTGACTTTTATGATCTCCACACATCGGTGTCTAGGTCATAGAGACTGAACTAGCTCATTATAAAGAGCATTCTAGTGTTTCTGGATTGCCATGCATGCGCAACTTGCCTCCAAAACATAGATGAATACGACGTATCGTCTTGGGGGAAAAAAATATCAACTTTAGGGGTCTATCGCCGAAGGCCTTTGATACCGATGGAACACTTGATCACAGCTGCAGGATCCATAAAATAAATCTTTTAATCCGATGCATCCGGACTTGTTTTCTATGTCGTTTCTCCCTCGGGCAATCTATACCAACACGATATCGGAAAAAAATCCGGTTTTTTCCCCGGGATATAGGGGATAGCCGAAATTTTTCTTTTTTTTCGAACGGAGAGGCATTTTTTTATTATCTGCTGCTCTCCAAACTGGCCGCACTTTGAACGAAACAGTCAGCCAGTTAACATCGTGGAAAACGTCTCCAACTTATTACTATGGATAACAACATTGAACAAAGCTTGCACGATCTAGCCGCGCTTTTAAGTTCGTTCGAAGATTTTACTACGTGGGAGCAACGGTGCGTCGAGTTTATCGAAGTGCTAGAAACGCAAAGCCGAAGTAAGCGCCCGCGATTATCAATTGGACATCATCAGTCACTGATAGCCCAAACAGCGCGTCTAGAAGGATTGGAGAATTCTGTGTGCAGCGGTTTTATACACACGGGCGCAGGGCATGGTGATCATGGATTAATCTGGCGTGAGATTGACACATCATTCAAGAGTCGGATATTGACTGGTTCTGTAATCAATCGCAGTCACATTGAGCCGAACCAGTTTCTTAAGGAGAGAGGTCTAGTTAGAACTTTCAAAAAATCGATTTTTTTTTCGTTTTCTAAAAGTATAATATCTTGCGAGTATTTTCCGACTAATTGAATGTAAATCAGACCATTATTCGCCGAAATACATAACTTTGAAGGACCCCGTGTTTGAGCCATATAAAGTAAACAGGTAGCGGCAGCTGTGCGCTCGACTCCAAAGGGTCGCTGAACGTCTTTATGGTATTTCATACCTATATATAAATATATATATACATACACACACACACTCATATATATATATATATATATATATATATATATATATATATATATATATATATATATATATATATATATAGAAAATAAGAAAAACCTTTGTAGTTCGAAATACTGTTTCAGAAGCAGTTAGATTCGAAACGTCGATCCGTGCGAACGTATATATCAGAACAGTTTCTTGAGATTTTCAGTGCGAAATGGATTAAAAAAAAAAATCGCGACAAGACAGGAAAAATCGACGAATTTATAAGTCGCGAACCTTAAAAAGGAAACAGCATTTTAATCCAAAAACTGCGGAGACTGATGATGGCGAAGCGAGTACGTCAGCAAAAAAATTGAGAGATCAGGATGAATACCATGTGCCAAAAACGGATGCAGTTATTACAGAATAATCAATTTTTTTACCGTTTTTTCGGCGATCACGAGTCTTGTGAAATGTGCAAAGTGCAACAGCAAAATATCATTTGGTATAGTAAGCAAACGTGGACTTGGGTTCAAAATTTCTGTTGTGTGTGATAAGTGTACTCCTCAATACATACCGTCATGCGATTTTATTAACCATTCTTTTGAAATTGATCGAAAGTTCGCATTAGCGATGCGTGTCATCGGCGTTGGTTATAAAGGTGCAAACAAAATTTGCGCATTGATGGACTTCCCGCCATGGTTGGCTAAATCTACGTACTACATATTACTGGAGCATATTTGGGAAGCGAGTAAAAATATGGCTCAATTTTTTTATAAAGAAGGCTTCTAAAGAAGAGATAAACCTGAATTCTACTACCAGTGACAGTAACAATTCTGATTTGATTGTGTCGGGTGATGGAACGTGGCACAAACGCGGATTTTCGTCTCTGCTTGGCGTCACATCGCTAATAGGACATTTTACGGGCAAAGTTCTTGACGTACTTGTAAAAAGTTCTTACAGCAAGGCTTGTGAGGTTTGGGAAGATAAAAAAGACACGGAAGAATTTGAAGAATGGTATGAAACACACAAAGAAACTTGTTCGGCGAATCATATAGGCAGTGCGGGAAAGATGGCGGTCGATGCTGTAATCGAAATGTTTCGTCGTTCGTGGGAAAATCTTGGAGTGAGATTTTTGTATTACGTTGGGGATGGAGATTCAAAGACTTACTCTGGCATTGTTACAGCTGCTCCGTATGGAGAAACTGTAGTGACGAAAAAAGAATGTGTTGGTCATATTCAAAAACGGATGGGCACCCGTCTACGTTCGTGTAAAAAAAATAATAAAGGACTCGGCGCTAAAGGGAAACTGACTGCTAAATTTATTGACCAATTATCTGTGTATTTTGGCAAGGCTATTCGTGACAACTCTGATTCGGTTGAAAAAATGAAGGATGCCATTTGGGCTACGCTCTATCACAAGATTTCAACCGACGAGAAACCGCAGCATCACAAGTGTCCACGAGGTGCTGACTCGTGGTGCAAATATCAACAAGCAAAGGCCGAGAAGAAGTTAAAGTCTTTCAAACCTGATTACACTGCGTTGCCGAAGCAAGTCTTCGATGCAATAAAACCTATTTATGAAAGTCTTACAAACGATGAATTGTTGCAAAGGTGCATACCGGAGGTTTCACACAGAACAGCAACGAAAGTTTTAACGAAATCGTTTGGAAGATCATGCCGAAAACATTACCTGCCAGCTATTGTCAGCATAGCCGCTTACATCGCTACCTGCACTTTTAACGACGGTACATACGGTGTGCTAGCAGTCTTTGATGCCATGGGGATAAAGTTGGGACCACACGCACACGCGTTTGCCAAGGCTGAAGATTGTATTCGAGTCGAGAAAGCTAACCGGCGACCCTGGAAAACACTCGAGAGGCGAGGGTAGCTCGGCGGCAACTGAGAAATGGCTTCAGATGCAATTAATAAAGCGCAGGAAGGCGAACTCTATGGCCCAGGAATAGACGACTCTATGTAAGTTACAAAAAAAAAATTTTATCTGCATGCAAATCGTACTCAAAACTTTAAACTCGTTTTTCTCAAAACCATGTTTTCGAAGTCGCTGATCAATGTAACTCGAGAACGGCTTTACCAATCGGGTTGAAATTTATATCACTTCTTCTATACATAGTTTTCCTCCGGATGAACGAAGGATTTTTTTTGGACAATTTTTTTTCTTTTATAGTGAGTTTTTGTAAGTGAAATTTTGGTCAAAACAACACTTTCGACTTTTAACGTCCGCCATTTTGTGAAAAATAGACATTTTTCAAAACCCTTTGTTCAACCGGAGCATTATATCATTAACTAAAGATTCCCCCCTGTTTTGTTGGTTTCAGATAATCCGTCACAGCGTGAGAGTGATCACCGCAAAACCTGTTTTTTTTGCAGCGTCCTCGGCCATTCATACGTATCGGCTTATTTTGAAACATATTTCTCTAAAAAAATTATAATGTTTACATTAAATATATATCTTTTAAACGGAAGAACTTTTGTTGTAAATTATTTTATCGTTTGGCCGAAAAAAAATCGGAAAAAGACCTTTTTTAACGTTCCAACTAGACCTCACTCCTCAATGATGCTCAGGACCTAGTGCTTCGGTATATACAAAATGTTATCTGCAAGCACAACAGTATTAAAGTTAATACAGTGTTCAATGGTGAGTTCGCGAGTGGAGAAAACATGCCAATAAAAGTGTCAACACGCAAAACTGCGAACTCTTTAACACAAGTGATTTGAATGAGTGGTATTGACAGCGTGTTATTGAGCCCACTTTAACCTCACTCGACGAATTTCAAGAACGAGATAGTGGCTGGGCTCTACGGAAAATACTTAACCTCACGATCAATTTGAATAAGTATAATCCGATGCGAGCCGGGTGCTCTATATCATTGCAGCGGGAAATAATGATGAATAGAGCTAGGACTAACGTCGAATCGAACAATAAAGCATGTTTCGCATGGGCAGTTGTCGCTGCTCTATATCCAGCTGAACGAAACAGTGATCGTCCATGTTCTTACCCTCGTTATTCGACAGTACTGAATCTTCAGGATATTGAATTCCCAGTAACGATCCCTCAAATTTAAAAATTGGAATTTCATAACAATCTATCGATCAACGTCTATATCACCATTACCAAAAAGGACAATGTTCCAATCCGGGTCACTCAACACAAGAAGGAAAAGCATATCAATTTGTTATACATGCAAGATACCGAGCACAACAATGTGGGGCATTTCACGTGGATTAAGAATGTGTCGAGACTCGTGGGGGCACAAGTAAGCGAAATGGAGCAAAAAAAATATATATGCGATCGGTGTGTAAATTTGACATAAAAAAACAAAACAAAATATATTTTCTTTGCAGGTGTTTGCATCACTTTGGATCAGAGGAAAAATTGCATTCGCATGAGGTTGATTGTGGAGCAATAAACGACTGCGCGATCCGACTACCAAGTGATACCAACAAATGGCTTCAGTTCACCAACTTTAGCCGGAAAGAGCGACATCCCTTCATTGTGTATGCTGATTTGGAGTGTGTGTTAGCAAATACCGATCAGAAGAACCAAGTATAAGATATGTATCAGCACCATGAAATGTTTAGTATAGGATATTACGTGTGTTGTTCGTATGATGAATCTCTAACTTCGTATCACTCACGTCGCAGTGCTGATTGTGTATCGTGGTTTGTCGAAGAACTAAAAAATCTAGCACTGCGTATAAAATAAATTTTCTGTGACAACGTGCAAATTATATATTTAACACCGAGCGAGTGGCCAAGTTTTCGCGCAGCGACTCAATGCCATACATGTAAGAAACCATTTGCACAAGATGATGTACGCGTTCGAGATCATTGTCATCTGACTGGGCGCTATAGAGGCCCCGCCCATTCTAACTGCAACTTAAATTACAATCAATCATTTTTCATTCCAGTAGTTTTTCACAATTTATCGGGTTATGATGCGCATTTTATAATCA
Source organism: Ophion ellenae (assembly GCA_963210295.1). NCBI lineage: Eukaryota > Metazoa > Arthropoda > Insecta > Hymenoptera > Ichneumonidae > Ophion > Ophion ellenae. Next base: position 16,488,899 of record OY723385.1, on the reverse strand, counting down.
AGGAAGTTGCCACAGCGTTCGAAGGAAGAACCGATGATCTTCCAATCACAAAGGAGACATACATCTCCTTCACGGAGCATGTTGAAATTAAGGAGTGAGGTCTAGTTGGAACGTTAAAAAAAGGCCTTTTTCCGATTTTTTTTCGGCCAAACGATAAAATAATTTACAACAAAAGTTCTTCCGTTTAATATATATATATATATATTTAATGTAAACATTATAATTTTTTTAAAGAAATATGTTTCAAAATAAGCCGATACGTATCAATGGCCGAGGACGCTGCACAAAAAACAGGTTTTGCGGTGATCACTCTCACGCTGTGACGGATTATCTGAAACCAACAAAACAGAGGGGAATCTTTAGTTAATGATATAATGCTCCGGTTGAACGGAGGGTTTTAAAAAATTTCCATTTTTCACAAAATGGCGGACGTTGAAAGACAAAAGTGTTGTTTTGACCTAAATTTCACTTACAAAAATTGACTATAAAAAAAAATAATTGTCCAAAAAAAAATCCTTCGTTCATCCGGTGGAAAACTATGTATAGAAGAAGTGATATAAATTTCAACCCGATCTGTAAAGCCGTTCTCGAGTTACATTGATCACCGACTTCGAAAACATGGTTTTGAGAAAAACGAGTTTAAAGTTTTGAGTACAATTTGCATGCAGATAACATTTTTTATTTTGTAACGTACATAGAGTCGTCTATTTCTGGGCCATATAGTTCGCCATCCTGCGCTTTATTAATTGCATCTGAAGCCATTTTCAGTTGCCGCCGAGCTACCCTCGCCTCTCGAGTGTTTTCCAGGGATCGCCGGTTAGCTTTCTTGACTCGAATACAATCTTCGGCTTTGGCAAACGCGTGGAGTGTAGTCCCAACTTGATCCCCATGGCATCAAAGACTGCTAGCACACCGTATGTACCCTCGTTAAAAGTGCAGGTAGTGATGTAAGCGGCTATGCTGACGGTAGTATAGCTGGCAGGTTATGTTTGCTGTTGTGTGTGAAACCTCCGGTATGCACCTTTGCAACAATTCATCGTTTGTGAGACTTTCATAAATAGGTTTTGTTGCATCGAAGACTTGCTTCGGCAACGCAGTGTAATCGGGTTTGAAAGACTTTCACTTCTTCTCGGCCTTTGCTTGTTGATATTTGCACCACGAGTCAGCACCTCGTGGACACTTGTGATGCTGCGGTTTCTCGTCGGTTGAAATCTTGTGATAGAGCGCAGCCCAAATGGCTTCCTTCATTTTTTCAACCGAATCAAAGTTGTCACGAATAGCCTTGCCAAAATACACAGATGATTGGTCAATCAATTCAGCAGTCAGTTTCCCTTTAGCGCCGAGTCCTTTATTTTTTTTTACACGAACGTAGACGGGTGCCCATCCGTTTTTGAATATAACCAACACATTCTTTTTTCGTCACTACAGTTTCTCCATAAGGAGCAGCTGTAACAATGCCAGAATAAGTCTTTGAATCTCTATCCCCGACGTAATACAAAAATCTCACTCCAAGATTTTCCCACGAACGACGAAACATTTCGATTACAGCATCAACCTCCATCTTTCCCGCACTGCCTATATGATTCGCCGAACAAGTTTCTTTGTGTGTTTCATACCATTCTTCAAATTCTTCCGTGTCTTTTTTATCTTCCCAAACTTCACAAGCTTTGCAGTAAGAACTTTTTACAAGTCCGTCAAGAACTTTGCCCGTAAAATGTCCTATTAGCGATGTGACGCCAAACAGAGACGAAAATCCGCGTTTGTGCCGCGTTCCATCACCCGACACAATCAAATCAGTATTCTTATTTTCACTGGTAGTAGAATTCAAGTTTATCTCTTCTTTAGAAACCTTCTTCATATAAAATTGAGCCATATTTTTACTCGCTTCCCAAATATGCTCCAGTAATATGTAGTACGTAGATTTAGCCAACCATGGCGGAAAGTCCATCAATGCGCAAAATTTGTTTGCACCTTCATAACCAACGCCTATGACACGCATCGCTAATGCGAACTTTCGATTAATTTCAAAAGAATGGTTAACAAAATCGCATGACGGTATGTATTGAGGAGTACACTTATCACACACAACAGAAATTTTGAACCCAAGTCCACGTTTGCTTAATATACCAAATGATATTTTGCTGTTGCACTTTGCACATTTCACAAGACTTGTGATCGCCGAAAAAACGGTAAAAAAATTGATTATTCTGTAATCAACTGCATCCGTTTTTGGCACATGGTATTCATCCGGATCTCTTAATTTTTTTGCTGACGTACTCGCTCCGCCATCATCAGTCTCCGTAGTTTTTGGATAAAAATGCTGTTTCCTTTTTAAGGTTCGCGGCTTATAAATTCGTCGATTTTTCCTGTCTTGTCGCGATACTTTTTTTATCCATTTTGCACTCAAAAACTCCAGAAACTGTTCCAAATATAAACGTTCGCACGGTTCAACGTTTCGAATCTAACTACTTCTGAAACAGTATTTCGAACTACAAAGGTTTTCCTTATTTTCTATATATATATATATATATATATATATATATATATATATATATATATATATATATATATATATATATATATATATATATATATATTGTAACGTTTCGGCCACATAGGTAAGCCACCGTCACACCGAAGACGATAGCGTCCGACCATTTCCGAGACACTTGCGTATTCTAGCCAGCACTCAGAGCAACCGGCCATGCCGACGGCCGGGCGTGTCAATCGGGCCAAGAAATTGGGGCAAGCCCGCGGCACCCCGCCCACCGCGAGGAGTATGACCACCACGGACTCGCGTGAATCACCGCCTCAGTCGAATTTATCGCTTCCCGTGCTCGACCACTCCTAGCTTATTAAGGATGTGACTTAAATTCGTCGTGACGCCTCTTCGTACCTCATGCTCGCCTAATATCTTAGAGAGCAACCCGCAAGCATGTTTTTTTTTTTTGAGAAGAGTATAATATACTGCCGTCATCAAAATAGCCAACGCAGTCAACCCCACCAACGGAGTGTTCCTCGGCGGCGTGATTTCCCACCTAAGTCTCCAGAATCGCGGGAGAAATGGAATTTCTCCTGACGTGCTTTAGGCTATTTAAGGGCGAGCACGAGTCGGAGCGGCACTCTGTCGCAAATTATTCCAATACTACGTGGAGTCACCGTTTTCCGAAACCTCGGAAAGAAGGATGGAGGGCTTGCTGCCGAAGCCCCAGCACTGCGCTGGAAGCCTGACCTCGGAAATAGAGTCGTCGTGGTGATTGCCAGATAGGGAACTGTATATAACATCCGATCGACCGTCGTTAAGACGACCGATCGCTATCCCGTGCCTTCACATACGAAACACTCGGGTGTGCAGTCCGAGAAGCGCCGGTCGCACTTCGCTGCACGAGAGGGAAATCCTATAACCAGCTTCTCTGGTTTTTCGTCCTCCTCGCTTGGCACCGAGGAGGTCAGCCGTCCCTTCCGGACGGCCCCGCTATGTGCACTCGGGGGGATTGAATCCGCCTCGAGCAAGCGCATTATTTGAACGCTAGCCATCTAGCGCGTAAGTTACACGGGTTGGCAACCGTGAACTTAGTTGCACTTTGCAACCTGTGCCAACCGATTGCACCGCCACACAAATCTCGATATCCGTCAATTCAAGGGTCATCGCATTCTGTTTCAGAAGCGAGCCCGAATCCGGCATAACGCGTATACGACGACGCTCACGGCTTGTGCGAGCGCGAGCGAGCGAGAGAGAAAGAGTGAGTGATTGAGTCAGCGCCTCTAACCATCGTGTGCGACCTCACCATATCATTTCCATCGTAGTCGCTCCAACCACGGTCGCGCTTCTCGCGACCTATTCCACATCCCGGTAATCGTCGATACAACCAAATTAACAACTTTCAAATCTCCGATTTAACAAGACTAACAAACATTTATGTTTTTACCCTTCCACGTAAACGAAAATCCTAAACATCAAATGCCGATGATGAAGGATTATGACAGGTGTCCCTGAGACTCTCAAAATCACTGAGGCATCTCCGAAAATACCTTCAAAATCCTGATCATTATCTCCGGCTCACGTCACGTACATCACCCCTCAGGAGGCTACGGGAGACCCAAAAATCCATCCTTCGGCCGAACATTCGCCGTCGCAAAAATTGTTTTGTCGTGATCACACGAACGATCGGGGAAAACAAAATAAAAAGCTTCGCGGCAAAACGCGAAACGTTTCATTGGCGCCCAACGTGGGGTCCGAACGCCATATTAAATATCCTGAAAATGTACAAAGACCGAACGTATCGAAAAACGCTCTAGCTTCGTATAAAATTAGATAGTTAGGCGTTGCAATCACCACTAGATCGGATAGCCAGCAAAGAGCTGAGAAAAACACCAATTTCAGGTCGTTTATAATCCGATAAAACAAACACAACGAGAAACGAGCACTCGCACACAGTGCGGGCTCGTTCTCTCCCAGGCAGCCGAGAAACTCTCGAGCAAAATCACCGACTTAAATCGGGTCAAGGCTACTCGGAAAGAAGCATAGGGGAACGAGTACTCACGCACTCGTGCTTGCTCCCTCTCTCTCTCTCTCTCTCGGGAGACGAAATAAGCTCGCGTAAGAAGTCTCAAATATTTCGTCCATCTCACTCTCACCAAGAGAACAAAGACAAAGCGGTGTCAAGTACAATACGCATACTCTGGCGAGGTCACGCTGATCCCGAGCGGCGAGCGAGGGAAGAAATAGAAGAAAAAACTTTTTTTTCCTTGTCGCTCGCGTGCCAAGGGATTAGCGAGCATCGCGAACAACTTGACGCCGCGCGAAAAAAAAAAAAAAAGAAAAAAATATATACAGGCCTCGAGTCTCGCGACTACCGCGCGGCCGTGAGAGAGACAGCATTACGTAAACACTTTCTTACCACGAGCGAGGAATATCGTGGCTTCAAATTATATTAACTCCGACGCATTGCTCGGTGGTCGAGAGGTACTTCCCCTCTTCGCGTACAGAGGCCTAGCGTGCCGAAATGAGCGAGGCCCGGAAGCGGAATCCTCCTCAGGAGGGGCGGGCGCTAAACCTCCCGCCCCGTGCCGCTACAGACTCGGCCCACGCGACCGGCCCACCCACCGAACCCGACGCCCTCACAAATGTGAGGAGCGAGCCGCGGGGAGGTGAGAGGGGGGCGCGTCGCAGGGACGACGGTACTGGGATAGGTATGAGGAGCCTTCCTGCGTGGAACCCCAATACTTCCGAACCAAACATTGCGGACGATAACGCTCGTCTCACACCGGAAGAATCCCAACTATCCTTATCCACTATCAAGGAGATGATGGCAAACATCCAACGCCGAGTCGATGACGACGCAAAGGCGCTGACGGCCACTCTCCTATCAATTAATGAAACCTTTGCTAAGAAGCTCGAGTCCCTAGAGGACGTAATCCACACTCAAGTCCGGAGCTTACTTCAGCGACCGCCCGACGGGAACTCTACCATCGAGCATTGGGGACACGATCCCCTCTCCTCCACGCGCCACTGCGTACCCACATCACGGGAACCGCGCGCCCCCCAAGGGGAAGCACATCCTATCCCGGAGGAACGACTCCTCAATCTTGGGAACATGGGTTTACCTGAAAGGTACGCGGAAGAAATCCATCTACGTCATGGGAATCCCATCATGGAAAATCCCGACATCAACTCACCTTCTACTCTTCCAGCATCGCGGGAAGACATTCCTGCATGCACCAGCGCGGGAGTAATGAAACTCAGTGCCCCCACCTTTGGAGGGCATGATCACGAACTCCCGTGGCAATTCCTAACTGACCTGAGAGAGTACCATCGCGTATTTGGTACCCGCTACGATTTTAAAATAATCGTCTCTCAATGCCTCTCGGATCTGGCCCTCCAATGGTGGAAAATAGTGAGAAATTACGTCCACTCCTGGGAATCGCTCGAACTAATGTTCCTTGAGCGATTCTGGAGCGAGGATCGGCAATATCGAGCCAAGAACAAAATCGAATACGGATGGTTCGATCCCCTAAAAAAGGAGTCCCGTTTTGGGTACGCTCTCTCGTTGATTGGCCTGGCCAAAGATCTTCGGCCACCCCTCTCCGACAAAGAGATAATTAGCAAAATAGGAAAGCACTTCCCGGAGGAGGTCCGAATGATCGTCCGAGCAAAATGCATCGAGACCATTTCGAGCCTCCTGGACCTATTGTCCTCTCTAGACGAAGAGGGACCGGGCAACAAGGAGCGTGACGGGTCATGCCGTCCACCTAGACCAACCTTCGCGGGGTTCTCAAGAGAACCACCACGACATGAGTTATATCCAGGGAACAACAAACCAAACCGCCTCGGGTACCCTAGAGGCCCAACAGAAAAAGGTAAATTCCCTGACAACCGTCGAGACAATCGGAAGGCCATCCAGAGCCTCGAGATTGTGGAGACAGATGCTGAAGCGATCGTCGATCCACCCAATCCCTCCGAGCAGGGAAACGAGCTGACGTCACCCCCTCCTGCTTCGCAATGAAGGAGGTGACGCTCGGGCTGGGAACGGATGTGAGAGGCGACCTTCTCACGGAGGAACCCGATGTTGAAGAGACGTCAAGAGAATGCCCTAAGATCGCGGTACTAATTGCCGGCATCCCGGTGTCTGCCCTGGTAGACACGGGCAGCCAAGCTACGGCTATAGCCCTAGACCTCTTCAACAATCATCAGGCCCTCCAGGCGTGTCCCACGCTGCCATTATCTAGAACCACCGTCACAGGAGCAACGCGGGGACGCGCGACTCCTGTCACCAAGCAGATATTTGCGGAGATCGAAATGCACTCGGTCAAAATTTCTCAGACGATACTCATTGTTCCCAGTCTTACAAGCCCGTGCATCTTAGGGATAGACTTCCTCGTAAGGACACGATCTGTAATCGACCTGGGACAATACAACTTAACTCTTGACAGCAGGGAGGACGATAGGGCCCATCTGTCCATACCCCTGCAAGCAACCAATCTTGTCACGGATATCTCCGATCAAGGAGCTATCCCCGACCCCGAGGAAGTCACTGATATGGAACTAGACCTAAAGGTCTCTGAAACTACCGGACATACAAACCTCGAGAAGGAAGCCCTCAGGAACCGTCTCGAAACCCATCGATAGCTCATCGCCTTTCAAGGCGATGAGCTATCCCGTACCCCTAGCCTACCGCTCGGCAGTAGATGAGGAAATCCGGGTACTCATCCAACAAAAAATAATCCAGCGCTCGAAGAGCCACTACAGCAGCCCACTCCTAATATCCCGGAAAAAGGATGGCGGAGTCAGGTTGTGCCTGGACGCGAGAAAAATAAATCAGATATTAATTCCGGACCATGAACGCATGGAGACCGCGGAGGAATTGTTTCAAGAGTGCCGAAGCGTATCATTCCTGTCAACCCTCGACATGCGTGCCAGCTTCTGGCAGGTCCCTCTACACCCAGAATCAAGAAAGTACACCGCCTTTTCCCATCGGGGAAAAGTGTATGAATTCCGCGTGACGCCCTTTGGTCTATCCACCAGCACGGCAAGCTTGGTGAGAGGACTTGGAAAGGTCCTTCAGGGGCTTCACGACGTAACGAACTTCGTCGATGACATCCTGTGCACCTCCGAAACTTTCGAGGAACACCTCTCCAGTCTCGGGGAGCTGTTCCGAAGATTTTTGGAACACGGTTTAACACTTAGCCTAGAAAAATCTCACTTTTTTAAAAGGGAGACCACTTTTCTGGGGCATATCCTGTCGCGAGACGGAATACGACCAGATCCTGACAAAGTGGAAGCTATTCAAGCCTTCCCTTCACCCAAAAATATCAAGCAACTCCGAGGATTCCTGGGGCTGGTCAATTACTACAGCAAATTCACCAAGGAACACAGCGAGGCGACAGCGCCCCTTCTCCACCTGCTACGGAAAGGGGAAAAGTGGGAATGGGGAACCGACGAGGAAAAGGCCTTAGCGAACATCAAAGCCAAATTCTGCACGAGCGTGATCCTGGCATACCCCTTAAAAAACCGTCCGTTTTACCTGCAAACAGACGCCAGTGACCTCGCGCTAGGCGCCGTCTTGTCACAAAAAAATGACGACGGGGAAACAATGGTCCTCCACTTTGCAAGCCGCACTCTAAAGGGCGCGGAACTCCGATATACCGTCACGGAACGGGAGCTGCTAGCTATTGTGTGGGGTCTAACCAAATTCCGCACATACCTGCTCGGAGCGCCGGTGATCGTTGTGACGGACCATGTCGCCCTAACCTTCCTCAAGGAATGCCGGTTGTCTCACGCTCGACTAACCCGATGGACACTCGCGATTCAAGATTACAATCCCACAATAGAATACTGCGAAGGAAAGAAAAATCTCGTCGCGGACCTCCTTAGCCGTCCCAATACGGAACGGACGAAGGAGCACATACGCATAGCTTCGCTCGAAGAAGAGCAGGTGAAAGGCCTAGTGGCATCCATTACGCGCCTCAAAGAGCTGCAAAAGAATGACCCCGAATATGGGAAACTCCTCAAACTGGGCGAGCAGGAAGCCGACGAACCCAAGTATCTCCTTCGAGAGGGGCTCCTCTTCAGAATAACGAAGGGGTCTGAGAGAGTCTGGGTGCCCGCCGCGGGAATACGAGAGTTGATCATAAATTTCCACACCACCTACGCCCATGCGGGCGCAAAGAAGTGCCACCGGATGCTGAGGGAAGATTTCTACTTCCCACGATTCCACCATGTAATCCGTCAAACCCTAGCCAGCTGCGACAGCTGTCAGAGAAACAAGATTTACACCGTAGGAAGCTTCGCACACCAGCAGAACATCTTGCCGTCCAGGCCCCGAGAACTGGTGTCCCTGGACTACTACGGTCCTCTTCCAAAAGGTCGATACGGTCTAACCTACATCCTGGCCGTAATCGACGTCTTCTCCAAAGTCACTCGCCTGTATGGGCTGCGTAAAGCCACCACTGATGCCACGTGGAAAGTGCTGGCTGACGACTTCTTCGTGAAGTTTGGGAAGCCCAAGGCCATACTTAGTGACCAAGGGACCCAATTTACAGCAAAAAAATGGGAAGCTTACTTGCGAGAAAACGGAATAAAGAAAATCTGGACTTCCATCCGGCATCCGCAAGCCAATCCCGTCGAGAGAGCAAATCGGGAACTATCCCGATTTTTCAGAACCCTGATCAAAGGCAAACACAACGAATGGGTCAAATGGCTACCCGTCGTCGAGGAGTGCATCAACATGACCCATCACGAATCCACAGGCTTCACGCCGTGGGAATTGCACTTCGGAACAGAGGTGGATCGCCCCTGGCAGAGGGTCCTGAACAAGCGTCAAAATACACCCATTGCTCACGAAAACCTCATACTCGCCGCGTCCGAACGGATGCGGAAAGCTCGCGGGAAGCATGCAGACAAGATCAACCAACTGCATAGGTCGAGGGAATTCCACGTGGGCGACGAGGTACTTGCCCGAGCCCTCGCTGTCTCACGACCGTCGGTATGCCTAATCGCAAAATTCCTACCGGTGTATGAAGGGCCCTACGTTATTTCGCGGAAAATCCACCAGTCATCGTACATCCTAAAACACGTAGGCAGCGACAAGGAGCGAGGATTCTTCCACCACAGCGATCTGCGCCCCTATCGGCGACCCACGGAATACCCCCTCTACTAGAACACCGGCACGAGAAGAAGATAAGAGCCAGCACGTCCGAGCTTACTCCAGTTCACGATAGATCATGGACAAAGCAACGCAGACTCGCAGCGATTGGGAGGGTCACGAGGTCTCACCGCGACCCTATACACCCGCGGAGAAAGGGAAAAGGAACGCACACCGTCCTCTGACCGGGAAAAGCAAACAGGCGCAAACCGAGCCGTGGTTTTTCCAACATCTGGAGGAGGATGAGGCGCGTCAGCGAGAGGTGCTGGGATTCCCGAAGGGATGCCAAGCCGGTTCGAGCCCGGAACAATAAAAATTAAGAGGAAGTTCGTGGTCCCCACACCCCCGGCGCCCCCGCCCACTCCAGAGTGGAAGGCACCGGCCCGCGAGGGCCCTCGAGCGGTACGCACCCTGGAAGGAATGAGGATCCTCTGGGGACGGCGACGCACCACAACCAGGCCCGACATCAAGCGCCCTGCCGACGACCCCGCCATCGAGGAGGCGTGCACCCGTAAGAGTGCACGGGGTCGTCCCACCACAGGAAATAGGCCTTAAGGTCGTCGCCCCCTCGAGAAGGGAATTCCGACCTTGGAGGGGCCATGTAACGTTTCGGCCACATAGGTAAGCCACCGTCACACCGAAGACGATAGCGTCCGACCATTTCCGAGACACTTGCGTATTCTAGCCAGCACTCAGAGCAACCGGCCATGCCGACGGCCGGGCGTGTCAATCGGGCCAAGAAATTGGGGCAAGCCCGCGGCACTTCGCAAAGGGCCCCGCCCACCGCGAGGAGTATGACCACCACGGACTCGCGTGAATCACCGCCTCAGTCGAATTTATCGCTTCCCGTGCTCGACCACTCCTAGCTTATTAAGGATGTGACTTAAATTCGTCGTGACGCCTCTTCGTACCTCATGCTCGCCTAATATCTTAGAGAGCAACCCGCAAGCATGTTTTTTTTTTTTGAGAAGAGTATAATATACTGCCGTCCTCAAAATAGCCAACGCAGTCAACCCCACCAACGGAGTGTTCCTCGGCGGCGTGATTTCCCACCTAAGTCTGCAGAATCGCGGGAGAAATGGAATTTCTCCTGACGTGCTTTAGGCTATTTAAGGGCGAGCACGAGTCGGAGCGGCACTCTGTCGCAAATTATTCCAATACTACGTGGAGTCACCGTTTTCCGAAACCTCGGAAAGAAGGATGGAGGGCTTGCTGCCGTCGCCCTGGTCCCATCCTAGGACAACCTCAGCTTCGGGATAGATACTCTATTTTCGTGGGAAGCCCCAGCACTGCGCTGGAAGCCTGACCTCGGAAATAGAGTCGTCGTGGTGATTGCCAAATAGGGAACTGTATATAACATCCGATCGACCGTCGTTAAGACGACCGATCGCTATCCCGTGCCTTCACATACGAAACACTCGGGTGTGCAGTCCGAGAAGCGCCAGTCGCGCTTCGCTGCACGAGAGGGAAATCCTATAACCAGCTTCTCTGGTTTTTCGTCCTCCTCGCTTGGCACCGAGGAGGTCAGCCGTCCCTTCCGGACGGCCCCGCTATGTGCACTCGGGGGGATTGAATCCGCCTCGAGCAAGCGCATTATTTGAACGCTAGCCATCTAGCGCGTAAGTTACACGGGTTGGCAACCGTGAACTTAGTTGCACTTTGCAACCTGTGCCAACCGATTGCACCGCCACACAAATCTCGATATCCGTCAATTCAAGGGTCATCGCATTCTGTTTCAGAAGCGAGCCCGAATCCGGCATAACGCGTATACGACGACGCTCACGGCTTGTGCGAGCGCGAGCGAGCGAGAGAGAAAGAGTGAGTGATTGAGTCAGCGCCTCTAACCATCGTGTGCGACCTCACCATATCATTTCCATCGTAGTCGCTCCAACCACGGTCGCGCTTCTCGCGACCTATTCCACATCCCGGTAATCGTCGATACAAGCAAATTAACAACGTTCAAATCTCCGATTTAACAAGACTAACAAACATTTATGTTTTTACCTTTCCACGTAAACGAAAATCCTAAACATCAAATGCCGATGATGAAGGATTATGACAGGTGTCCCTGAGACTCTCAAAATCACTGAGGCATCTCCGAAAATACCTTCAAAATCCTGATCATTATCTCCGGCTCACGTCACGTACATCACCCCTCAGGAGGCTACGGGAGACCCAAAAATCCATCCTTCGGCCGAACATTCGCCGTCGCAAAAATTGTTTTGTCGTGATCACACGAACGATCGGGGAAAACAAAATAAAAAGCTTCGCGGCAAAACGCGAAACGTTTCAATATATATATGTATATATAGGTATGAAATACAATAAAGACCTTCAGCGACCCTTTGGAGTCGAAGCGCACAGCTGCCGCTACCTGTTTACTTTATATGGTTCAAACACGGCGTCCTTCAAAGTTATGTATTTCGGCGAATAATGGTCTGATTTACGTTCAATTAGTAGAAATGTTTAGTAGAAAATGACAAAAAATCGATTTTTTGAAAATTCTAACTAGAACTCCCTCCTCAAAGATGATTGATAACTTAGGATCCAATCGCGCTTCATCGATTCATACAAATTCCTCAACACCAGTCTCGACAAATTAGCATCATTCTTGACCGAGGACAAACCCAAAACTTTAAGCATGCAATTTTCAATTCTTCCGACAGACGATTTCAATTTACTGACGCAAAAAGGGGTCTTCCCTTATGAGTACATCGACGACGTGACTAAGTTGAATGACACTTGCCAACCACAACGTGACGCATTTTACAGTTCCCTGACAGATGCTACAGTATCCGAGAGCGAGTACGCAGATGCTGAGAACGTTTTGGAGCGGTTCTCCATTCGAACGCTGGGTGACTATAGCGATTTGTATCTGAAGACAGATGTCTTGTTATTAGCCGATATTTTCGAAAACTTTTGGAATACATACGTTGAGAGCTATGGACTAGATCCTGCGTATCACTATACATTGCCCTGATATACCTGGGATGCAATGCTAAAACACTCGAAAGTCAAATTTGAATTACTAACGGACATCGATATGGATTTATACGTTGAGCGAGGTATATGAGGTGGTCTTAGTCAATGCTCAAACCGATATGCACATGCTAATAACAAGTACATGGCGTCGTTTGATTCACCGAAAGTATCATCATACTTGATGTATTTTGATGTAAATAATTTGTATGGATGGGCAATGTTTCAACCTGTGCCATATGCAGACGTCCGGTAGGTTAACGACGTATCCAATTTTGATCCACTATCCATCGTGCTAGATTCACCTACAGGCTACATCCATGAGGTTGACTTGGAATATCCCCAATCTCTACATGATGCACACAAAAACCTTCCATTCTGCCCAATCATGAAAAATCACCGGGTAAGCGGGAAGTAAAGCTGCTAGCAACTAGTCATGAGCTTTGCCTCACGAACATTCTTAGAGTTTTACAGTTCAGACGATCCCCATGGCTACGTTCGTATATCGAATTAAATACTTAGTTTCGAACGCTGGCTAAAAATGATTTCGAGAAGAAATTATTCAAATCGATGAATAATGCGGTGTTTGGCAAAACAATGGAGGATGTGCGCAATCATGTGGATGTAAAGCTTTTGACCAAATGGGAGGGCAGGTATGGTGCCGAGGCAATGATTGCGAAGCCAAACTCCCACAGCCGGAGTGTTTTTTCGGAAAACCTCGTTGCCATAGAAATGCGCAATCTCGAGGTGAAATTCAACAAGCCGATATATGTGGGCATGTGCATACGCGACATAACCAAAACCAGCTTGTATGGATTTCATCACGAGTATATGGTACCATTGTATCGCGATAAATGTAGAGTGATGTATACCGATACAGATAACCTCATATATGACATCGAGAGCGAAGATGTATATGCAGACATGAAGCGTGACATGGCAAAATTTGATACGAGCGATTAGTCAACGGACAATAGGTATGGTATGTCGCTTGTCAACAAGAAGGTACCTGATTTCATGAAAGACGAATGCAATGGAGCAATCATGACCGAATTTATTGGACTTCGATTGAAAATGTATGCAACACTCGTCGAGGGTCGCGGGGTTTACTTATCCAACTATTGTGGCTATTGTCGAAACCAAAGCACTTTACAAACATTCGATTACCACGCTTCCTCAATACTGCTTCAACGAGATAGATATCGGGGTGCTTGACCCTGAGAAGCTCTTGTTCGTAGAAGCCACCGGCGATCGGTTCATCTTTATGGTCCTTCAAGTGGTATGTCACGGGATGCGTGTTTTTCACACGATATATTGTAAATATTTCTGTTGTCCAGTTTGGCGTATAACCCTTTTGAAAAACAGTCTTATATTTGCTGATTCTCACTTTATATCCAACGGCGAATTTCGGTTGTCTTTTCATTGGAGGCTTATTGAAAACCTGCTGCAAGTGCTTCTCATTTTCCGCATTGACATTTCTCGGTTTCATCTTAATGGTGCGGTGTACAGAATCGTTGTACTCGGCTACTAGATTATCAAGAATGTCGATCCACTTATAATTACCACGAAGACTAAATTGCATCCACATCTTGTTCTTCAATGTACGATTAAAACGCTCGCAAATGGATGCCTTCAAGTTGCTATATGTTGAATACATGTGAAGATTGTACTTTTTCATGAGGGCCTTAAAGTCACAATTGTAAAATTATTTTCCCCGATCAACGTGTAAGTTCTGCGGTATGCGTCCCTTAAGGAGTATCGACTTCAGTGCAGCGGCTGCATATTTACCACTCTTACTTAGCATTATCAGGGCCCAGGCGAATTTTGAGAAGGTATTGATGTCGGTGAGGAGAAATTTGTGTTTGGAGTTTTGACGTGCGTATGATGACATATCGACGAGATCAGCTTGCCAGGTCTCGACCAAGCCACGGATGTACACATGTCGACGCGGATAGTTTCGTCGACCAGGCTTATGGAGCTCCAGCATGAGGGCGCTCCTTTTCTCGTTCATCTTCCAGTCCAATCAGTCGCGCATCCAATTCAGCAATGGCTCGTGAATTACGCGTCACCAAATCTTGTAGAGTTTTGACATCGCCCTCGAGTGTCTTTGCGATGTCTCTTATCGGAGCTTCAAGTCCTTTGACCCAGAACTGACTACTCTCATTCATTTTCATGCGTGTGTTCTTAATGATAGTTCGGGAGTTCTTTTGTAGCGTACTTAGAGTGATGGCGTCATCTTCTCCTTCCGGATTTGCAATAATACACAATCGTTTCTGCTCCAAGTCATAATGACCATCTGCGGTAATTCTAAAGCCAATCTCGGGTCGAGTTGGAGGACCTTGCTTACTGTGGATTACACTCCTACTTAAATGAAGTCCAAACACATCGACACTCATTATGAGAATGCGTAAATTCTCCGATATCGCGTTAATAAATGATATCAGCTTCACACAATTCCTCGATAATCGATATAATTTCATTCGCATGTGATGAATTTCCGGCTGCTTGTGATGCTTGGATAAAAGTAAGCGCCATAATTAAACAATTGAAGCAACTGCATTGGCTTACATCTGAAACCATATAAGCAGGGATTGGGTCTTCATATCAAGCCAAAAAACTAGAAGTTACGCTATCTCACCGACCCCTTACCGACATCGACCTTCTCAAATATGCGCAAATGTTTAACATTCCACATTTCCGTGGAGTTTACATGCGTGATACATTGCCGGCGAGTGGACGCCTCAAATGTGAAGCATCAATTGTAAATTTGGATGAAAATGCCGGTCCTGGAACACAGTGGGTCGCTTACAAAAAGCTTACAAAAAGCTTCCATCACCATCCGAAGTCATGAGATATTTTCGTGTTGGTAGCGTTAATTATAATTATAAGGGATATCCGGAATATGATACGATTGAATGTAGGCATTTGTGTCTCAAATTTCTTCGTCGACAATTGCAGCACAGAGACAAAATGTAACGGGTCTTAATTCGTTACAAATAAATGTATAGGTTCGGGACTCGAACAGGGAAGAAATTAATATAAACTCAGGTGTTTTGGGTATTTTTTAACAAAAAATTTGATTTATTCAGTTTTTGTGGCTCGATATAATTCAAATATAACGCTATGTATAAGTGTAGTGTGTTGTTCGTGTTGTTTTTGTACTTTTCCGCAATGTTTTTCTCCGTCGGTAAATGTTCACTTCGCGTAATTACTCGGATGATTATCATGGGCCGATAATGTTTCCCCCTCCATTACTCGCTCTATAGATCGCGGCCCGGTGAATCGTGATGCGCTGGCTCGCTCAATGTTTACGTTGTATCGGTGGAGGTGGGCGTATGTTTGTTGTGTTTTTGCGTGAGTATCGTGACGCTCGCAGATTAAAAATACCTCTTCGCCCTTTATGCTCTCCTAATATAATTGTTCTACTTAGTTTGCGATAACTGATTTTCGTGCTTTGTTTATCGACTTTCCGCACCTCTCTTTTTATTTTTATTTGATTTTCCAAGATTTTCTCACTTAGGACTAAAAATAGATTATTCCAATTCTTCTTCTTTTTTGTTCCTTAACGTTCCGTGTTCCAGACGTTTCCGATCCACGAGGGATGTACTTGGTCCAGCAGTACTAGTTAACTTCAACAAAATGAAGAGAGCTTTCTAATGCCTTTTAGGCGCGACTCCGTTTTTTTCTTGTTTCTCAACGTTCCGTGTTCTCAGCGTTTCCTTCCACTAGGGATGTACTTTGCCAAGCAGTGCTAGTCGATCCACGAGGAATGAAAGATGTGATCTTTTTAATGCTTTTTAGGCGCGACTCCTTGTTTCTCTTGTTTCTCAACGTTCCGTGTTCTCAGCGTTTCCTTCCACTAGGGATGTACTTTGCCAAGCAGTACTAGTCGATCCACGAGGGATTCAAAGAGTGCCATTCCTCCAAAATTCCCGTCCTTTTATACTCTGATTTGACCGCTTTTTCTTTCCCCTTCTCCTCCGTCTTCCGTTAATTAGATTAGTGGGTTATCCTGATTTCACAGTTTCTTCTTCCTTAATTCAATTAGTAGGCTTATCCGGTTTTGACCGGTTTTTCTTTCTTCATCTCTTCTGTATTCCTCTAATTCAATTGGTGTGCTTATCCTGATTTTACCGGTTTTTCTTTCCCCTTCTCTTCTGTTTCCCGAAATCGGTTAACTCTTTGAAATTGTAGTGGGGTTATTCGTTGATGAGACGGACCTGTACGTCTCATTGTCCCCCGTGGCTCTTCATGCTTTGGATTGCTTCCCAGCCATCCAAATCATGAAGAGTCACCTAAAAAAAATATTCTTAATTCTACTCTGCACCTATCGTCTCTTTTAATGTTTTGCTCGCTTATTTATTTTTAGTTCCACTGGGCCGCTGCCCATTAATATTTATTTCTCTTCCCTTACTGCTAATCGCTCGCTGGCCATGATGATAATAATAATAATGTTTCAAAAAATGTATTTATTTCGTCGTTCTCCTCGTCATCGCCGCCGTCGTCTCCGAGACTCATCTCATGCCAAGACGCTCTGCCTCGCAGTTATCGTCGGCGTTGCCGCCCCCCCTTTCTTCGTCGTCTTTTAGGCTCACGTCCTGCCAGCGACGTTCTGCCTCGCCATCGTCGTCGGCGTTGCCGTCCCCCATGTCCTTGCCGCCTGCCAAGCGCATATCGTGCCGAAACCGCTCTGCTACGCCGACGTCGTTGGCGTTGCCGCCCCCGTGTTTTGCCGCCTGCCCAGCCCGTATGTGCCGAAACCGCTCTGCTACGCCGACGTTGTCGTTTTCGTATCCGTTCTCCTTTTCCTCCGAATATGGCCACGGCTTTGGTTTCCGTGACTGGCCGCATCGAGCAAGGCTTGAGTCCCTCGCGATGTTGTTGGTAGAGGTTTTCGGATGTACATGATATCTCGTTACCATCGTTGATGAGGATTCCCCCTGCGATTCCGTCGACGCTGATCGGTAGAGTTGGACATTTTTGATAATCTGTGTTCTGGAGTGCCGTCAGTCCACCTTCCTCCATGAGGAATAAATTACTCGCGGAGGCTCTTATAGTCTTGACCAGCTTCATGATTTCTCGATTTTTGTGGATGCTGCTCCCGACTGTAATTTGTTCAGCTGGAATCTGATCCAGCAGATGTTCCTTCGCTGTTTTGTCGATTTGTTTAGTGGACTTTTGTGACCAGAAAAGATTTTTGCTCGTCCCTTCTCGTTGTTCCATTTGTATTTATTTTCTTTGTATTTTTCGAGCCCGGATCCGTTCATCGTTGGAGATATGGATCATCCCCAATTGCTCTAGCTGCTCGGGATGTTGCTCTTCCGTCTCGTCTTGAATGTTCCGTTTCTTCTTCAATCTTTTCTTCTTCTTCAGGTTTCTCTTATGTCTGTATTGTGCCTCCTCGATGGCTGCCTGAAGTGTTTCCTCGTCTTCCGTTGCGCCTCGTGATGGTTCGATTACTGTCGTAATTGCCATCGTTTCGGGCGCAACGTTTAGCAGTTTCCCTGGTCCTGTACCCGTCCCGCAGATTGCCAATTTTGCGTGCTCGCTGTCGGTGCCTCCTGTTGCTCTCTAGGTGGCGTATTCATGGCCGCTGGTCCCCCGGGCTGACTTGGACTCCATGGAGATGCGGCCGGGTTCAGGGATGTTCTGCCGTTCACGTATGCTGACTGCCATTGCTGTTGCCTTTGGAATGGTGCTGGTGCTGGTCGTCCCGTGTGTTCTGGTCGCCAGCTATTTGTGGGCTTCTGTAATTGTGGTCCCCCATTTCCTCCATACCTATTACCGGCCCACTGTCCATGCCATTGGGGCAGGTATTCTTTTCTTCGTGGCGCTGATCGTTGGCAGTTCAGCGGTCCTGATTCGTCCATACTTTCCAGCAATTCCAGGAAGCTGTCGATAGTTCCGATCCCGCTCACCCGTACTGCCATTCTGATGGACTCATCAAAGTGATTTGCCAACTTTTGGATAATTTACTCCTCTGCCCCGCCCTCACTCAGATCTTTAGCGTTTCCAAATATACGTGTTGCATATTCCGCTCGGGTCATACAATGTCCATCCCATTCATATGCTCCAAATTCTAGGTTTCGGCGAATTTTGTCCTGGACGTCCCGGCTCCAATATCGTGCACGGAATTTTTCTTCGAAGACTCCGATCGATTGGACCCTGTCTTCGACGATTCTCCACCAATCCTTTGCCGTGTCTCGAAGGGACTGGCTGATTAGATAATGGAGGTCGGTGTTGCCGGTGATTCGCCAAAATTCCTTGAAATCCCGCAGAAAGCGCATTGGTCGCTCTCTGCCGTCGCCATTATACGTCGGTGGTTTTTGTTTTCCCGCGTATGCTTGGCTCACGTTTAGTCCCGCTCCCCATGTAGTGTTGCACCATGTATTTGAGTTTTGAGCCCGGATATTTTTTTCACACTCCGTGATACGTTTAGAGTGCTCCGTGACCACTTGCCCCACATCCTTTGATGAATGAAGGAGCTGGGATATTGTTCGCCGAATGGCTTCCATTCGAGTGTCGAAATCCTCGATTTTGTCGTCATTCTCTTTTCGGAGCTGATTATGGCTTTGCTCTATTGATTTTTGAGCAATCATGATTTTGCGTTCCGTGCGCTCCTCGGTTTTATGGAATTCATTCGTTATTTTGGTGTTAACTTCCTCGTGCAGCTGGCGCGACCTCACGATGCAGTTATCGTTCTGCTGCTTGATTTCTGCTTTGGTCGTTATGCGTTCCCTTTGTTGCTCGTTGCGGATACTGTTCATTGCTTTGATGAGGGCTTTAATTGTTTCACTTTCTTCCGCACCTCTCTCATCAGTCTCGCCTGACTCTCCGCTGATGTTGAATGTCTCTTCGTTCGGTGTTTCTATCGGTCTGGGTCCGATCGCTGACAGTCGCCCAATATTTCAACGATCCCTTTGACGGGCCTCCTCTAACAATCCATCCGCTGTGGTTGATTCCCAATGAAGGGAGTTTTCATTGTTTTGTTGTGTCATTTTATACTGTTTGATTTTATTCTATCCTATTCGATTTTGTTTTTCTTCTAAATTATTATTTTTATTTGATTTATTTGGACACCTTTTTATGAGTTTTTCTTTCTTATGTTCGAGCCGCACGTTAGGCGCTAAAATGTAACGGGTCTTAATTCGTTACAAATAAATGTATAGGTTCGGGACTCGAACAGGGAAGAAATTAATATAAACTCAGGTGTTTTGGGTATTTTTTAACAAAAAAAATGATTTATTCAGTTTTTATGGCTCGATATAATTTAAATATAACGCTATGTATAAGTGTAGTGTGTTGTTCGTGTTGTTTTTGTACTTTTCCGCAATGTTTTTCTCCGTCGGTAAATGTTCACTTCGCGTAATTACTCGGATGGGTCGCGCCTTCCAGGCGCGACCCGCATTGATTATCATGGGCCGATAATTTTTCCCCCTCCCTTACTCGCCCTATCGATCGCGGCCCGGTGAATCGTGACGCGCTGGCTCGCTCAATGGTTACGTTGTATCGGTGGAGGTGTGCGTATATTTGTTGTGTTTTTGCGTGAGTATCGTGACGCTCGCAGATTAAAAATACCTCTTCGCCCTTTATGTTTTCCTAATATAATTTTTCTACTTAGTTTGCGATGACTGATTTTCGCGCTTTATTTATCGACTTTCCGCATCTCTCTTTTTATTTTTATTTTATTTTCCAAGATTTTCTCACTTAAGACGAAAAAAGATTATTCCAATTCTTCTTCTTTTTTGTTCCTTAACGTTCCGTCTTCCAGACGTTTCCGATCCACAAGGGATGTACTTGGTCCAGCAGTACTAGTTAACTTCAACAAAATGAAGAGAGCTTTCTAATGCCTTTTAGGCGCGACTCCGTTTTTTTCTTGTTTCTCAACGTTCCGTGTTCTCAGCGTTTCCTTCCACTAGGGATGTACTTTGCCAAGCAGTACTAGTCGATCCACGAGGAATGAAAGAAGTGATCTTTCTAATGCTTTTTAGGCGCGACTCCTTGTTTCTCAACGTTCCGTGTTCTCAGCGTTTCCTTCCACTAGGGATGTACTTTGCCGAGCAGTACTAGTCGATCCACGAGGGATTCAAAGAGTGATCTTTCTAATGCTTTTTAGGCGCGACTCCTTGTTTCTCTTGTTTCTCAACGTTCCGTGTTCTCGGCGTTTCCTTCCACTAGGGATGTACTTTGCCAAGCAGTACTAGTCGATCCACGAGGGATTCAAAGAGTGCCATTCCTTAAAAATTCCCGTCCTTTTATACTCTGATTTGACCGCTTTTTCTTTCCCCTTCTTCTCCGTCTTCCCTTAATTTGATTAGTGGGTTATCCTGATTTTACCGTTTCTTCTTCCTTAATTAAATTAGTAGGCTTATCCAGTTTTGACCGCTTTTTCTTTCCCCATCTCTTCTGTATTCCTCTAATTCAATTAGTGTGCTTATCCTGATTTTACCGGTTTTTCTTTCCCCTTCTCTTCTGTCTCCCGAAATTGGTTAACTCTTTGAAATTGTGGTGGGGTTATTCGTTGATGAGACGGACCTGTACATCTCAATACCCTATATATAGGGGGGAAATGACGTGGAGAATTCAGTTGTCAATTTACGAGCATCATGGATTAAAGTTTAATATTGACCATATCTGGCTCATTATCCATACTCAAGGCACAATACTTCCCCCCATCGAACTCTCGCCACACAAAAATTATATTCTCGGTGTGGTGGAATTGTTAACCTTCAACTCTATTCCCAATATCGACGTTGAGCATGATAAATATTACGTGGGTTATGAAATAGAGGATATTGAGATACCTACGATACCTACGGGCAGTTATAAAATAGAGGCTATTGATACGTTTGTACAAGCACAGCTCTCGCGTAAAAATATCAAAATCAGCATTAAACCCAATAATAATACGCTACGCAGTGAGATCGAGTGTGATAGTGATTTAAATTTTGAGCCGAAAGATTTTATTGGGCATCTACTAGGCTTCACTGCGCGCAAATTGGAAGCTAATAAAAGACATGAATCCGATCGTCCAGTAGTCATTCTCAAAATGAATGCCCCACGCGTAGAGTGCAACATTACCGCTGGTGCCTATATTAACGGACAAAAATTACACACAATTCACGAATTTTTTCCATCGGTGCTACCGGGCTATAAGATCATTGAAGTTCCCTCCCACGTTATTTATCTGCCAATCACGAGTGGAACGATTGACGCGATACAGCTTCGCATAGTGGATCAGAACGGTGATTTGGTAAATTTCTGCGGTGAAGTGATCACCACACGCCTGCAAACAAAGTCGTGATGAGTATAGCTTTCAATAGATCTTCCAATAACAATAAACGACCATGGATAAAAACAATCAGTCGTCGGCCAGCGCCCGAAGTGCTAACACCTCCAAACGTGCTATTCTTGAAGAGTTTGGGTCTCAAAGTGCGTGGCGAAAGGGTGTAAAAAATTATTTAGTCTGTGCTCTGTGCATCTGTTGCGTGAAATGGAAGAAGAAATCGTAAACATTCAGACACCCGTGGTCTTTGATGATACTGTCTTCCATTGTGAGATCCATGCTCATCAGTCATATACATCTTCAAAGTTCAATATCAGCGATAAAATCCGTATTGCCATCCTACATCAAGACCTCTCTTTCCTGCCAAGCAAGAGTTCCCTACACATATGTGGGAGTAGATGTAATAGGCACACGTTTGAATTGCTTCTTCAAACATGTCTCGCACATCGAAGTAGCATGAAGCACAATACTTCGTTCGACCGTTCGGCGGGAAGTACATATAATTTATACAATATAAGGCCTCCGGATTGAGCCGGATCACGCATTCCCATTCCAATTTCACGCACTTCATGCTGTTGTCCATCGACATCACTTTCATATGCTGAGTCTACGGATTCATTATCCAGTTCGTCCAATTCGTCTACATCCATCTGATCGATGTTGTCATGGGCGACCACTAACACTTCATCATCATCATCATCGGCGATGTTGATAACTTCCACTTCATCGTCATCACCATTGATGATATTGGCAATCTCAGCTTCACCGTCATCGGCGATATCGGCAACTTCACCTTGATCATCTGCGATGTCGATAAATTCTACTTCATCATCGGCGATATCCACTACTTCCACTTCATGATTATCACCGGAGATATTGATTACTTCACGACTTTCGTTGACCATTATTATGCACTTTATGCTGCGACTATTTTCGTTAGCAGAACGACACCTCGGAGGTTGGAGATGGGAATGACGAAAATCACTGTCTCGATCCTTCTTAAGATTTCGATTTTGGATCCTCATAGGGTTGTAGTAGGGTGGGGATAGTAGGATGTGTGAATGGTTTTCCTTTTCAACATCAGTCGGAGCGTGTAGAAAAAAAATAAACCTTCCAAGATGTTGCATCCTGGTCAGGGATAAACGAAAAGTTTTTTTTCTGAACTATCTCTATGGGGTAGGCATCTGTTGTCACATTTCACTCAAGAACACATAAAATCCCACACAAAAAAGTCAAGATCTTCACATGCGCTCCTTCACGAATTGCACTGACACTTGAGACATGTCTCAACAAGACTTTAGGGATCTATCGCTGAAAAGCCTTTGGCACCAATGGACCACTTGGATGTCATGTTAGAAAACTCGGGTGTTTTTCCCGAGATGAAGAGTCGAAAAATGTATTTTTTTTGTCTCGCCAACACTAGAAGCAGGTCTCGACAAGTCAGGATTTCCTGAAAAAACTATAAACTTTAGGGATCCATCGTCAGGGGCCGCTGTCGCCGATGGACCACTTGAGCTGCAGGACGCATAAAATCGTTCAACCCGATGCATCCCGACTTCCTGTTCTTTGTCTCATGTTCCTCGAGCAATCTACGCGTTATCGGATAACTCTGTTTTCCCGAGAGAGAGAGGGCTGATTTTTTCCCCCGAAGGCCTTTAAAATGATCCGCTCCGCTCAAATCTGGCTGCACTTTGCATCAAGCAGTCAGTCTGTAAACATCGTGGAAGTTTTTTCGTACTCATCAACATGAAACAAATCTTGCATGACCAAGCCGTGCTTTTACACTCGTTTGAAGATTTTGCCGCGTGGGAGCAACGATGTGTGGAGTTCATCGAAGGGCACTCACTAATAGCCCAAATAGCGCGTCTGAAAGGATTAAGGAATTGTGTGCGGAGTCGTTTCATACACACGGGCGCAGGACATGGTGATCATGCGTTAATCTGGCGGCAGATTGAAACATCCTTCGAAAGTCGCATATTGACCGGGTCCATCATCAATCGCAGCCACAACAAGCCGAGACACTTTCTAAATGATGCTCGCGTTGTAGTGCTTCATCATGTGCAAAATATTATCGGCAAGCACAACAGCATCAAAATCAATACAGTGTTTAATGGTGAATTCGCAGGTGGTGACAAAGACGCGACTAAAAGTATCAACACGCGAAACTGCGAACTATTTAGCACAAGCGATTTGAACGAGTGGTATGAACAGCGTGTTGTGGAGCCCACTTTAACATTATTCGATGAATTTCAAGAACGTGATAGTGGCTGGGCTCTGCAGAAAATACTTAACCTCACGATAAATGTGAATAAGTATAATCCGATGCGTGCCGGGTGCTCTATATCGTTGCCGCGGGAAAGAATGTTGAAGAAGACCGTAGTTAACGTCAAATCCGACGATAACACATGTTTCTCATGGGCAGTTGTCGCTGCTCTATAGCCAGCTGAACATAACAGCCACCGTCCATCTTCTTACCCGCATTATTCGATAGTATTGAATCTGAAGGATATCGAATTCCTGGTGACGATACATCAAATAAAGAAATTTGAACTTCAAAACAATATATCGGTCAAGGTATATACCACTACCACGAAAAGGGACATTGTTCCAATACGCATAACTCAACACAAGAAGGAGAAGCACGTCAGTTTTCTGTACATGCAAGATATCGAGGACAGCAATGTGGGGCATTTCGTATGGATCAAGAACTTGTCGAGATTCGTGACGAAGCAACTCAGCAAAAAGGGGCATAAAAAATATATTTGTGATCGGTATGTAGTTACCATAATATATAGGTAATTATATATGCTAGGTGAATTGAACAAAACAATCTTTTTTTTGCAGGTGTCTGCACTACTTCGGATCAGAGGAAAAATTTCAATCTCATGAGGTCGATTGTGGGGCGATAAATGACTGTGCGATCCGACTACCAGATGACTCCAATAAGTGGCTCCAGTTCAGCAACTTTAGCCGGAAAGAGCGGCATCCCTTCATTGTCTATGCTGATTTGGAGTGTGTGCTGACAAAGACCGATGGGGAGAACCTAGCGAAAGATAGTGTTACGTCATGCCCCGCTTCATCACACTCATTCTATAGTTCCATTAAACCTGGACCACCACGCCATTAGAAAATCAACTTCGTTCACCCCATCGTTCGACCGAACCACCTTGCGAACTACTGTCACCCTCAGCACAAGCCCCAGCTAATAAGAGGCATCCGAATACTCTATATATAAGCTGTCAGCGCCGAAAAGGCGAGTTTTGTCATAAAAAGCCACGGCCACCACCGACTCACTTGGATCAATATCCAAGAATCGTAAAGTCGGGAATTCGAATAATATTCGCCACGTGTAACACAACGAGAGAGTCACCTCTGAGTCAGACCACCCCTTGAACGGGTTACACGGGGAAGCGCGACTCAACTGACACAGGAATCACCCACAGCGCAAGCCCAACCGAACTAAAGAAGGGATACCCCTGGCCCACTTCTTTTTACTATCCGAGAATCGTAAAACCGGGAATTCGAGCAATACCCGCCACGCGTACCACAACGGGAAAGTCACCCCTGAGTCATACGTACCAGGGATACGAACGCCTCCCAAGATCGCCGACACGTGGAAGGTCTTTCGAGAGAAGACCACCCTTAAAAAGGGGAAGCAGAAGGAAGGTCACCCAAGATTGCCGGCACGTGGAAGATCTTTCGAGAGAAGACCACCCCCGATAAAGGGGTATAAAAGGAAGGACCGGGAACACAGCAGTGTGCAGTTCAGTCTCGACTTCAACCCCGTGGCCGGCGTTACGCCGCAGCCGGTCGCGGTCAATATCCAGTCTCAATCCGTCACTCTCAATCTCAACCTCGCGGTCAATATCCAGTCTCAATCCGTCAGTCTCAATCTCAACCTCGCGGTCAATATCCAGTCTCAATCCGTCAGTCTCAATCTCAACCTCGCGGTCAAAGCTACTTCAGTCTCGATCTCAATCGAGCAGTCTCTGGTAAAAATTCAACGCGGCAGTCTCGCTTCAAAACCCCGCGCGGCGGAAGCTGCGCAGCATCAGTCTCCACCCAGAAGTCTCGATCTAGCAGACAGTGTCTCAGTCTCAATCTCAATCAAGCAGTCTCAGTCAAAGTATCAACGTGTGCAGTCTCGATTTTAATCACGCGGCTAAAACTACGACAGTCAGTCTCAATCTCAACATCAAGTCCGAAGACTAAGTCGTTGTGAACAAGCAGCCAGTCGCAGCAGTCATCGAAGTGGTACCAGTCCAGCAGTTGGAGTCTCAGTCTCAACCTTATCGCTAAACGTACCGACACCGAGATCTACCAGTTGAAATCCAGCAAGGTTCACTGTACGTATTGTCCAGTCGCAATTCGACTTCCAATATCGGTGAAAGACTCTCCTCAAAAGAAGTCTCAGCCATCACGAAGAGTTCAAATTACCAAATCTAAACCCTTGCATCACCACCGTATCTTTCAACCTCAAGACTCTGCAACATCTATCTTAATTGTCAAATACAGCCTAAATCTAAACCAAATCCGCTGTAATCAATTGTCGTCGAAAACAACTATACTCTTATCTTGAACATTGCAACTATTTCAACTATTTAATCGTGTGTAAATGTTGTAACTATTTAACCGCGTGTAATCATTGTGCGAACATTATAAACCGTTCGACATGCGTGTTAATATTATAACCCTTTAATCTCCATGTAATCACTGTGTGAGCATTATAAACATAAAGAAATTGTGTAACAACAATAATCCGAATCTTAAAACGATACCGTCGATAGAAGAAATTATAACCACGGTTAATAGACGACCATTGGGACAAAGGGAACGAACGGCGAATTATCCGCAAATAAATAGAGTTAGCAAAGCATTTATGAAAAACTCTCGTTTCATTCAATGTTCCTCAAGACCAACGCATTATCCAACCGTCATTCTTCCCATATCAAAGACGTGACTTCCGTCCCTGGGTAAAGGACTTAATTGTCTTGACCCGAAAGCGAAGTCAACACCGTGTTGCGTCCTCTCTAAGATTCGATAAGTTCACGGGGACGTAACACAAGAAAAATTATGGTGTCAGAAGTGGGATACAAAACGCTCTCGATATGGGAAAAACAGAATGACCACACAAAGAACCCCAGTAAAGGGATCCGAAGAGATAAATCTATTACATAAAGAGGACAGAGAACCCCTAGAAGACATCCCAAAATCAGCAGCTGGCCCCTCCGGCATAGCAAATTTATCAACTCTTGGTGCTAATCACCCCAACTTTAACGAACATCATTCCTCTGTTTCCGAACCGAGGAGATCAGAACAACGGCTAGGACAGCTGAATCTAAATCTTAATCAAACTCAAGAAACTAGAATCAGAAATATGCCTGATATTCCTGTCTCAATCAAATACGCCCTTGAAGCCGTTCCGATTTTCGACGGACATAATATCCCGCTGGCTCATTTTCTAGAAGGATGCGAGGAAGCACAGCAGATGATGCCTGTGGACGCACAGCAAAATCTTGCGCTAATATTGAGAAATAAATTGAGAGGGGAAGCAAGACGCGCTGTTCACGGCGTGAAGCTTCAAACAATATCAGCTTTTGTCAAATTTCTCAAATCGCTATATGCCCCAGCAAAATCAATTTACCAATTGCAAGGCGAGCTCGGACGAATTTTTCAAGGAGAAAATGAAGGTGCTTTGTCCTATGCGAATCGCGCAAAAAAACTTGGGAACAAAATTTTCGAGGAATACAAAGCTAATCAAGAAGGAGAGCTAAGTGCAGAAGCAAGGAAAACTCTAGACGATGACCTATGTTACATCCTAGCGAGTGTGCCTTCTCTCGGTTATTCCCAACATCCTCATTTGCCGTTATAAGCTTATTATTAAATGGATAAATCTAAGAATAAGACGAATAACCGCGTAAAAAAGGAACGTGCGTACGTTTCGCACGCACATTCAACCCACAGCGATATACGCATGATAGCAGCACCGTCAGCTATCGACTTTTTCTATACCATTGGCTGTCAACAAGAACAAGATCTCAGGCGAATATTCCAAGAAAAGCTGTCCAACGAAAAACCAACCATCACCTCGATCAACAGACTCCAAAAATTCTACGCCGGCCCAACTGCATGAGAACCAAGAAAGCCTCGACCCCAGATTATTTAAACATAACATAAACTAGACGGCTCCGACGAGCTTATAACTCCGACTAAATAATAAGACATCCGGTCTCGCAGCGTAGTCCGATATACAAACCTCTCAATATGAGAAGTCACCATAGCCATAAATCGACATAACACAAACCATGCGAATGCTTAGGTCTCTGATATCGAACTCTATATCCCATGCGCTTTTTCGTCGAAACACGAGACAAAGGTCTCCTTCTCTTCATACGCATATTAGTCAGAACCGATGCCCTGAAATAAGGCCACGCACGTGCCTAACGAATCTGTACGCTAATCAATCGATAGCTTCACGACCAATGGTCCAATCCCTAAAGAACTAGATGACCAAGACCACACTCTCCCACCTTCCTTCTCCCACTACTGAACCTCTCCTAATTTTTATATCAAGAAAGACTTCCCTCCTGAAGTCAGTCTTCCAACAATTGCCATCGCGTTCAGATCAAGTCTTCCAACAATTGCCATCGCGTTCAGATCAAGTCTTCCAACAATTGCCATCGCGTTCAGATCAAGTCTTCCAACAACTACCATCGACTCAAGTTCTTCTATCAAGTCTAAATCTAAGTCTCCCGACAGTCGCCATCAAATACAGATCTCAGTCTCGCGAAATCTTCAATCAAAATTAACTTCACTTCTTAATCTTGTTCTGACAGAATTCGAAGTGTAGAACCGGTATCATAGAGTTTCGAATACTATACATCTTCGGGTTTTGACCGAAGCATCGTATAAAAGTTTAGTCGACTCTCGCGACCTCGAGTCCATAAAACAGTTCAAGTGCTATTTTTCTACGCGCATATACATAAGCACTCCCAGCGGCCCAAAAGTCTGGTGCTGGTGACCGCTTTCCGAACGCTGAGCGTGGCGTCCGTCAACGAAGCCCTTATCTGCGAGCGACAACCGATACTCTTGCGAGCGAGCGTACCTACACACCGATACACTCACAAACACAGCGACCAATGTAAGCAACAAATTTCATTTTATGTTAATCTGATTGTTCCCCCGGCTTCATAGTTATTTTCATTGTCATTTTTCTGTATAAGCAACTTTATTCATCCGATCACTTATTTGTAATAAACCTATAGTTAAGTTTGTACAAATTTGTCGGATTATTTCTCAATACCAAATCACTGCATGATTTCCTAATTTCAACTCATTCCAAGCACTACCCCTTTTTACCCTCATCCCGTGCTATTGCGCTTGTCGTAGGCAAAAAAGGAGGGAATCAAAAAATATATGCCCACGTCCCTTCCCGACGTGACATATTAATTTTTGGGGGCTCGTCCGGGATATTAAAAAGGGAATGTGCCGATTGATTCAATGTCCGGGGACGAATCAACAGCTAGTTCATTGAATTTAAATATCACTGACGACTTAGGTGAACCATCGGGTTATTCTTTGAGGAGTTCTGACGCTCAATTGCTACCCGGTCTCGAACCTAAGAAACGACCAGTAAAAAAATTAGAATTACCCCAAAAAGTCGATAACGAAAACACAACAGACATGGCGCTAGCTACAAATCAGTCACTCGCTTACGTATCTTTAAGGGAAGCTATCGAAATGGTCCCGGATTTTGACGGGAAAGGTAGCTCCTTCTCAGATTTTGTAGCCGGATGCGAAGACGCATTGGCGTCGCTTCCGCCCGGATCCGAAGCACGTTTTGTGAGAGTAATTCGAAACAAACTAAAGGGTCAGGCTAAGAAGGTCATCCGGTCATCCACGTTCGAAACAGTAGAATCTCTTCTGCAATTTTTAAAGAAACTATATGCTCCAAACAAAACTGAGGTTCAACTGTTGGGAGAACTCAGTCACATTTTTCAAGGAAGCGGTGAAACCGTGATAGATTTTTCCACTGCAATTAGGGATAAAGCTAGGGAAATACTCGACGCTCAACCAACATCCCAAAACGGCACGGAAAGTGCCGTTCACAGAAAAACATTAGACGGCTATTTCCTCTCGTGTTTCAAACGCGGGCTAAGACTGGAGATAGAACAGCGTCTCCCTCGGTGCGACGATATCTCGACCGCTATAGATCATGCGATTGAAATCGAACGCGACCTCGAAGCCCGTAAGGAACTTTTCTCGTCCTCTATTAGATCTGTTCCGAACAAATCGGTAAAAACCTGTAGCATCTGTAAAAACGACGATCATTCGAGCGAAGCTTGCCGATTTGCGGCAATCACATGCCAAAAATGCAACAGTAAAGGTCACAAAGCCGATCAATGTGGAAATAATCAAATCGCTCAAAAATCGGTCACGTGTCAAATTTGCGATAAATCCGGTCACACCGCGAAAAATTGCTACGTTAACCAAAAATCTTTCAAATCTTCTGGCAATCAATCACACCGCTCGCCCGGTCCTCAATGCCCACTCTGTCATAAGCAGGGTCATACCGCGGATCGATGTTTTAAATTTAGAAACAATCCCCCGAATTCTAATCCGCCATCTTGTCGTTACTGCAAAAAGGTCGGGCACACTATCGAAAACTGTCGTGCTCGAGATTATAATAATTCACGTAATCAGTCGGGAAACGGGCCGAGTGCCCCTCGGACAGACGCACCGAGCGGGCCGCCCACTCAAACGCGTCAAGCGAACGCCGTCTCTCTCGGGGAGCCGAACGAAACTATCCGACCTACGCAATAAAGTCGGAAAATTTTAACACATTGCCCTCGGTATGTATCGGAGTATTACCGGAAAAAGGGGCAATTTCGATGCTGTTAGATAGCGGTGCCATCCCCAATTTGATAAAAAAGGCATATACAAAAAATATGGTAGACATCAACGAAGAAGATGTCATTAAATTAACAGGCATATCCGAATTACCGGTCTATGGACTAGGGAGCGTGCTACTTCGCGTATTCGACTCCGAATCGCTATTTCACATTATACCCGACAATGTGCCGCTTCCCTACCCCGGTTTGCTGGGGTTTACATATTTTTATGAAACCAAGTCCAATATCAATTACCGCACGGAATGTCTCGAGTGTGGGGATAAATCATGGCCTTTCGAAATAAAAACCGAACCCGACGAGGTGATAGAAATCCCCGCGCGTTCGGAAACTCCCTTCTTCGTGAAGGTAAAAGACAGCATAATAAAAGAGGGATACCTCTCGCCTTTGAAAATCCGTCAAGGTGTATACGCCGGCGATTGCCTGGTGACAAACGTCGACGGAAAGGCTCATTTGAAGGTTTATAATACCACAAATGACGCTGTCAAACTGATCGTTCCAGTTGTGGAGCTGCAGGAATTCGACGCTATTGAAGACCTGTCAGAAAATACTCCCACTTCAGACTGTACGACAGTTTCAAATTCTCGTTCAATCCCTCGTGACCCTCCTAATTCAAGCGTAAATTGCACGATAATTGCGCCGATCCAGAGCCCGAAAGTGGCCAATTCTAAAATTTCGATGATAAATGTCGAATCAATTAACAAGTCTTGTAGCGAGCAAAGAACGAGAATCAACATCAAGCAAAATAAAAATTTCAGTCAAATTCCAGGCCAAAAATCAAAAGCAGACAGAAATAAAAACGCGAAAAAAACCAAAACAAACTCAGATTGCACGACAATCTGCGTTTCCAATCCAGTTTCTCGCGATGCTAATCCAATTTCTCGCGATCACTCTAATCCAAAGTCAGATTGCATGTCAATCTCAAATTTTAGGCCAATTCCTCGTGATCCTTCTATTCCAATCGTAGATTGCATGACAACTACGCTAATCCAGAGCCCGAAAGTGGCCAATCAAAAAACTTCGACAAAAAACGTCGAAACAAAACCTTGCCATCACTCCAACGAGAGCGACGAGCAAGGAAAATCAAACAAAAAATCCAGTCGCGAGGAAGAATCTAAAACAAAAACAAACGAAAAAGAAAAAATTGAACAAAAACCCAAACAAAACCAAAACGAAAAAATTAAATTAAAACCAAATCAAAATCGAAACGAAGAAGAAAAAGCAAAATCAAACATGAATAAAACCCAAAACGAAAAAGAAAAACCCAATATAAAACAAAATCAACACGAAAAAGGAAAATCCAAAACACTTCAAAACCGAAACGAAGGAGTAGGCTTACAAATGAAACAAAACTCGAATCAAATTCTAATTATAAAAGCTAATTCGCGAACGAACGTAAATTCTATCGTCACCTCTAAGTCAACATCGCATATAATCGAAAATTCGAAAATCGCGTTCCAAGGTTTGGCGCGCAGATTAGACGAGACTAGCGATAGCAATGACGAAAACAAAAATCCAACGACCTTTACTATTCGAGCAGATGTCCACCCCGTCCCGCGTGAGAAAAATATAAACATCGTCACTCGCTCTCAAGTAAAGAGCCCTATAGAACAAGTGCACGAATCATGTGGCGACTACGGTAGCATCAAGGCCAACGCGCCTGCAGCCGAACGCGTAGACGCGCACTCCAAAACTCGACACCTTACGCGTCGAATTCGTAAACTCATAAATTACGCAGAGAGTAGCGACGGCGAGACGAAGGCCGAAATAGTAAGACCCATACGCACTAGTCGACCCGCGGAGGGCATTGCCCCGAAATCAGCTGAAGGCTCTGACAAGCGCAAAGCATTTCCGATCCCTCGCTCCAAAAACTCCATCGATCCCAATTCCGATAATTCAACAAATTTAAAGTTCAGCTCTCTCAATTCAGAACTTTCTGAAGACGAGATCCCTCCAACGGAGGAAAGGAAAATATCAGAATTTAAAATTGCAAATTGCATCAATATTAAAGAATTGTTCCACTTTCGCAACGTTAATCCGATTTATTTCACCGACTCAACGGGTAAGCCGTATGACCCTGGAGGACACAAGGGTGTCCCAAAAACCGATTTCAATCCTGATTAATAAATAATAATAATTAACCTGTTTTTCAGATGGCCGTTATCAACCTACTCTGTAACGTCTAACGAAATTACCTTTGCACTTGCAACCAGAGAAACAAATCAAATTTTACTTACAGTATCCAGTACAGAATACTGAAAATTATTCATATTCAAAACACGTCAAACTGTTTCGCAATTCAACAAAGATTTCCAGTCGCGAACCTAGATATAATCACCCACATGAATTCGAAATTCATACACGTAGTTATTATATTACATTAGAAAATCATTTTATTACGATATGCATACGCAACAGTGTAGCAAAGAGCACCAAATGCTCCAAAACAATTTGTTATTAGCGATCTAAGCATCGGACATATTGTATACAATATAAGGAAAGAGCCGAGTTACAAGTCGGCTATATATAGCCGCACTTGCTGGCGAAAGAGTACACATTATTCATCGTATAACAAAACAAGAAAATCTGATCAGGTTAAAAGAATTTTACGATTAATTTCCTGTCACTCGTGGGAACGAAAAATATCTCCTTACTCCTCGAACTCACATATAACCAATTACCAAAAGAGGAACTCAAACAACCTGCAATTCCTTACTTCCCCGATATTACCTTTTCGGAGACACTTGGTACACGTCATCCCTGTTCTGGTCAAAGCCACACCACCTGCAATCACGAAATCGACGACGAAGTCTACTCGGCGATACATCAACCCAACAGCATCAGCATCCTGTGCGATGTACTCCAAAGAAGATATCGACAACGTACGATATCGCGTAATGTTTTCCGTGGAGAAACCCGCTGTCGTAAACAACATGACACGGGGCATCAGTGGTGAGAACACTACCAATCCGGAGGACAAGTTGTTAAATCACCTGGATAACTACCATCTATAACACCAAGCGGACTCCATCTGGAATCGCACTTGGAAAATTCATTCAATTCGGTACAGCAAGTGCTGGTTTCACCCGAATCTCACTCGTCGTGCGAGCGATCAAGATCCTCGTAGATACGGCGATCCATGCATACAGCCTACACCATGTGGAGGGCTGGTCAAGTTATCTCGTCGGTGCAGTATAGGACTCGGCTACATACCTCCTGACGCACCTGGCTGAACAACCCAAGAAGAAAACGTCAACGGATGCAGTGACGGGTCAAGAACCTCATCAACTCGTGTTAGCCTCTCCAGCTGAACCAGAGGGCCAATATCAACACTGCAACACATGATCTGTACTCTGTCCTCTCCGATCATCCAGAAAACAACCAATCATCCAAACCTCGTTCCTTCTCTTAAATTCGCACGAGGAGATTTAAGATTATTCTGATCATGCTAATAATTTTTTTTCCATCGTTCTTTTAACCTTGTCAATTAAGAAATAGGGTAAAATAAGTAAATAAGCATCTATGCATGAGGAAAACCAAAAAGGAGAAAACTCGTACCCATACTTTTTTGCGCAAAATAAAAAAATTTATATTCATAATTATTAAAAAAAAAAAAAAAAAAAAAAAAAAAACGGAGAAGAAAGAAAACCTTCCTTGCATAAAGATCTAGATATAAATACGATAACCGAAAATATTCTCATACAAAGATCTATATATACAATAATAAGACACACATTCTTTCCTTCTTCTATAGTCTACATAAGATTCTAATCCAAAGATTGTATCTACCGACACCAAAACCATTTAAGAATAGGCTGATGACGATATTGAGATAACCTTCAGAACATTTATAATAATTGAGCGGGACGCTCAATCTTCAACCGGGGAGGTGTTACATCCTAGCGAGTGTGCCTTCTCTCGGTTATTCCCAACATCCTCATTTGCCGTTATAAGCTTATTATTAAATGGATAAATCTAAGAATAAGACGAATAACCGCGTAAAAAAGGAACGTGCGTACGTTTCGCACGCACATTCAACCCACAGCGATATACGCATGATAGCAGCACCGTCAGCTATCGACTTTTTCTATACCATTGGCTGTCAACAAGAACAAGATCTCAGGCGAATATTCCAAGAAAAGCTGTCCAACGAAAAACCAACCATCACCTCGATCAACAGACTCCAAAAATTCTACGCCGGCCCAACTGCATGAGAACCAAGAAAGCCTCGACCCCAGATTATTTAAACATAACATAAACTAGACGGCTCCGACGAGCTTATAACTCCGACTAAATAATAAGACATCCGGTCTCGCAGCGTAGTCCGATATACAAACCTCTCAATATGAGAAGTCACCATAGCCATAAATCGACATAACACAAACCATGCGAATGCTTAGGTCTCTGATATCGAACTCTATATCCCATGCGCTTTTTCGTCGAAACACGAGACAAAGGTCTCCTTCTCTTCATACGCATATTAGTCAGAACCGATGCCCTGAAATAAGGCCACGCACGTGCCTAACGAATCTGTACGCTAATCAATCGATAGCTTCACGACCAATGGTCCAATCCCTAAAGAACTAGATGACCAAGACCACACTCTCCCACCTTCCTTCTCCCACTACTGAACCTCTCCTAATTTTTATATCAAGAAAGACTTCCCTCCTGAAGTCAGTCTTCCAACAATTGCCATCGCGTTCAGATCAAGTCTTCCAACAATTGCCATCGCGTTCAGATCAAGTCTTCCAACAATTGCCATCGCGTTCAGATCAAGTCTTCCAACAACTACCATCGACTCAAGTTCTTCTATCAAGTCTAAATCTAAGTCTCCCGACAGTCGCCATCAAATACAGATCTCAGTCTCGCGAAATCTTCAATCAAAATTAACTTCACTTCTTAATCTTGTTCTGACAGAATTCGAAGTGTAGAACCGGTATCATAGAGTTTCGAATACTATACATCTTCGGGTTTTGACCGAAGCATCGTATAAAAGTTTAGTCGACTCTCGCGACCTCGAGTCCATAAAACAGTTCAAGTGCTATTTTTCTACGCGCATATACATAAGCACTCCCAGCGGCCCAAAAGTCTGGTGCTGGTGACCGCTTTCCGAACGCTGAGCGTGGCGTCCGTCAACGAAGCCCTTATCTGCGAGCGACAACCGATACTCTTGCGAGCGAGCGTACCTACACACCGATACACTCACAAACACAGCGACCAATGTAAGCAACAAATTTCATTTTATGTTAATCTGATTGTTCCCCCGGCTTCATAGTTATTTTCATTGTCATTTTTCTGTATAAGCAACTTTATTCATCCGATCACTTATTTGTAATAAACCTATAGTTAAGTTTGTACAAATTTGTCGGATTATTTCTCAATACCAAATCACTGCATGATTTCCTAATTTCAACTCATTCCAAGCACTACCCCTTTTTACCCTCATCCCGTGCTATTGCGCTTGTCGTAGGCAAAAAAGGAGGGAATCAAAAAATATATGCCCACGTCCCTTCCCGACGTGACACCTAGTAGACTGTTTTATTCGAGGTCTAAAGCCAGAAATAGAAAATAAAATAAAAAGAGATCAGACTTTCGAGGAAACAATGAAAACGCAATTAACATAGAACGACAATTAAAAGCCAGAGATGCGTTACGAAACGTACGACCGACAAGAAATTTCGATTCTTCAGGACCACAATATCAACCTAGAGATCGTATCCATCACATTCAAGCAAACGTTCCAATCTGTCAACTATGCTCGCGAAATGGTCACATCGCCAATCAGTGTTATAAATTCATTAACACGGTTAAAAATTAGGTGCAACCGTTAACTCCGCGAGAAAATAATTTTGCACCTCAACATCAGAACAGTGGACTAAATAGAACCCAATTCCAAAGAAATTTTGCTCAACCAGGAGCTAATGTGCCCCACAATGGAAACCCGCCTAGTAGATCACCAAACAACGCTGTGTTTAAACCTGCTGTTATTTGCCGCTATTGTAAAAACCCGGGACATGTAATCGAAGAGTGTCGTAAAAGAGAATACGTAAATTCATTTCGGAATCAAGAATTAAACCGACGATCCTCAATTCCAGAAAATTCTACTTCAACGCAAAATTCCCCAAAAGTAAAATTCCAAGCTGGAGATGAAGCAATTAAAACTTCGTTTGTGCGCAGTATCAGACATATCGAGCCGGAAGAAAGCCAAGAATGACCTCGACGAGTAGCCGTCGTTCTTTTAAATCGTACCAGCAATGTGCCTGTAATTTCCGTCGAATCTCAGGATTTCATAGGCACGACTCTTTTAATGATCGATACAGGTTCTGCGCTAAATCTAATTAAAAATTGCAAAATTTCGCCCGGAGTGGAAGTGGACAGAAGTGACATTATCAGAATCAGTGGAATAACGAAAAACTACGTTAATACATTGGGAAGAGTACAAATACGAATTCTAAATTCAACTGTAACTTTTCACCTGGTTGCGGACGATTTCCCAATCGAAGATGACGGGTTAATCGGGAGTGAATTTTTCAACGCCCATCATGCGGATGTATCATATTCCGAAAAATGCCTCAAATGGGGGAGAAATAATTTTCCATTCGTCAAACTCGAAACTATAGTTATTCCCGCACGCACACGAGGACATTTCTATGTACGCGTAGCAAATCCCGAAGTTAAAGAAGGATATCTACCCAAATTAAATGTATCAGAGGGAATATACTTAGGGAATGCGCTGGTTACCAATAATAAGGGCAAGGCGCATCTCTATCTAATCAACACAACGGAAGAAGAAATCAAGGTCGCTGTGCCAGTCCTAGAACTAATACCATGTGAACTCGTATCCAACTCTTCATATCAACAAGTTGAAGGAGAGACTAATCTACACTCGTTAAGAGATAACATAGGGCGGGACGGAAAAGAAAATCAAAATCTACTAAATCGCACTGAATCTCATCCCGGATCTACCGCCAAATCTTCTAACTCTGTACATTTATTCAAAATCAATTGTCGAAATCCTACGGGAACTGAGCCTACTAATTCAAGTGAATCTCAAAATCGAATCCAACAAATACTAAATCTATTACGTTTAAACGATCTTAATGAAGAGGAGCAAGAAAGTGTTAAGCGTCACGTCGAGGAATTTCAAGATCGATACTATCTCCCAGGGGAAAAACTTATGGCAACAAGTGTCATCCAGCATCGAATATCTACGACAGATGAGCTACCTATCAATACCCGCCAATATCGCTATCCGCCCACTCTAAAAGAAGAAATCAATCGTCAAGTCAACGAACTACTAGATGGGGGAATAATACAACCCTCTCAATCTCCGTATAATTCACCAGTGTGGATTGTACCCAAAAAGGCGGACTCCAAAGGAAACAAACGTTGGCGGATGGTTTTAGATTACCGAGCGCTTAACGAGAAAACCATTACGGACGCATACCCGCTTCCACTAATCAACGAAATTCTAGATCAACTTGGAGGAGCCATGTACTTTTCAACTTTCGATCTCGCTTCTGGATTCCATCAAATTAAGATGCATCCAGAGGACCGCCACAAAACTGCTTTCTCAACACCTTATGGTCATTATGAATTTGCAAGGATGCCATTCGGATTGAAAAACGCACCTGCAACATTCCAACGTCTCATGAATTAAGTTCTAACAGGAATGCAAGGTTCAGACGCATTCGTATATTTAGATGATATAGTCATATATGCATCGACATTGGAGGAACACGAACTAAAAATCGAACGGTTGATGAAGCGACTACGAGATGCACAACTTAAACTACAGCCGGATAAATGCGAATTCCTTCGACCAGAAGTTGTATACCTAGGTCATGTCATCAGTAAAGCAGGAGTGCGACCGGATCCATCAAAACTGACAGCAGTCAAGGAATTTCCACAACCAAAGAATACTAAAAATGTTCGACAATTCCTGGGACTTGCTGGATATTACAGAAGATTTATCAAAAACTTCTCTCAGATCGCAAAACCTCTTACCACGTTATTAAAGAAGGAATGCACCTTCCGATGGGATGCACCACAACAGGAAGCTTTCGAAACACTACGAGATCTACTATGTCAAGAACCAGTATTACAATATCCAGACTTCACACAACAATTCATCGTCACAACGGACGCCTCAGGATCAGCAGTAGGAGGGATACTAAGTCAAGGCACTTTGGGAAAGGATCGTCCCATCGCCTATACTTCACGTGTTTTAAACGAAACAGAACAAAACATAGCACATATGAAAAGGAAGCCGTTGCAATATTGCATTCAGTGTCACAATTCCGACCATATCTGTACGGAAGACGCTTCAAACTCGTAACGGATCACAAACCACTTGTATGGCTACATACATCAAAGGATCCTACATCACGATTAACTCGCTGGCGTCTACGACTAGAAGAATACGATTACGAAGTAGTGTACAAGGCTGGCAAAACAAATGTCAATGCAGATGCACTATCGCGAAATCCATATACTGAAAAGACACCGAAGATCCGAAGAGAACAAATTCACCCTATAAGTAAAAGAAATAAATCAGACACCGAAGAGGATGAACAGAAGGAATTAGACGATGAACCATTGACTAAAAGACTACGAAGAAGCATAACACAGAATTTAAACAGGAAGGAAAGGAAAACGCAAGAACTACCCGCTCAACTACCTCCAAATGATGAACCAATAGCTAGACGGCTACGAAGTGCCGGGAAAAGTATTGGAGCAACAGTTGCCGAACCAGTCAAAAGAACTGCAAGGCGCATACTGAGAAGATTAAGGAATCAGCAGGACAATGTGCAAGATCAACAGGACGAGACAGAATCAACAGACGCAACGCAGCCACAAGAAGAAGAAGAAGACCCAGTGACCAAATTAATATGCAATGAAAGCCTCTATACATCAAGTGACGAGTCTGACGAAAATTACTTTGATCAAGTCGACGGAGCTTCAAAACTCAACATCGATGATGACTCAGAGGACGAAGAATTTCAAACTACGGAAGGAAAAGATTCCTTTGTATCAAAAGAGAATTACTTGCCTACTGAGGTAAGAGAGCAGCTATTTATGAGGAAAGACAACTATCTGTACTTTATTTCCGAAACAGGAGAACCCTGTGATGAAGGATCAAAGGCTTTGTTCGAAAGACGAGCACTACCAAAATTTTTAAATGCAAAAATCGGTGAAATCCAGGCTGTAAAAAGCAATTCCAAATTCCACGTCGCAATAATAGTAAAGGATACAAAAGAAAAGCTATTGGGACCGCAAGAGTTATTGCAGACTTGCAGAGATCTTGGAAGAATCTTGCGAAGAATTAGACTCTCTACTATCAGCATAGCCAAAACCAAAGAAATTAATGGAGTCAGCTGGGAAAACGTTATTGAACCTATACGTAAGAGCATCAGGGATACATCAACGCAGCTGATAATTTGTCTTGGGCAAATCCAATATGCAACAAAAGATAAACGCGAGGATATAATGGAAGAAGCACATAACTCAGCACTAGGAGGACATAAGGGAGTAACCAAAACGTATAATCGAATACGCCAACGTTACTACTGGGAAAATATGACCGAAGAAATACAGCAATTCGTTGGGCATTGTCTAAAATGCCATCTGAAGAAGTTAGTACGTGTGAAAACCAAACAACCAATGGTAATCACAGACACGCCGGATTCCGCGTTTGACAAAATAGCTATGGACATAGTCGGACCGCTACCCATAACAAGGAAAGGCAACGAGTTTATACTTACCATTCAGGATCTACTGACCAAATACTGCTTGGCAATTCCACTGAGAAGAGCTACGTCAGCGAACATCGCAGATGCACTCATCAAGAATTTTATATGCATATTCGGAGCACCGAAAATAATACTAACAGATCAAGGAGCTAATTTTCTGAGCAACCTGATGAAAGGTGTGGCAAAAAGATTCAAGATCAAGCAATGCCGAACAACAGCATACCATCCGCAATCAAATGGATCATTGGAACGATCGCACCATTCACTGATAGAGTACCTGAAGCAGCTCATCGACAGGGACAATGAATGGGATGAATTATTGGAATTAGCTACATTCTCCTATAACACCAGTATTCACGAGGGAACCAAACACACCCCATACGAGCTAGTATTTGGAAAACTAGCCCGGAAAACATCATTTGAACGAGAACCTGAAGAAGAGCAACGAACCTACGGGGATTATTTAACGGAACTAGCCACCAAATTACACGACGTTCAAAAAAAATTGAAAAAGGGAATCTAATCATAGCAAAGGAAAGATAAAAAAATACTATGATAGAAAAATAAAGCCACAGGAATTTAAACTAGGAGATAGAGTGTTCTTACAAAAAGGCCAGAAACAGGGGAAATTCGGGGACCACTACACTGACCCACATGAAATTTGTGGAATCAAGAGGGACGGAAATGTGA
This sequence comes from Ophion ellenae, assembly GCA_963210295.1. NCBI lineage: Eukaryota > Metazoa > Arthropoda > Insecta > Hymenoptera > Ichneumonidae > Ophion > Ophion ellenae. The sequence continues at coordinate 16,447,639 of OY723385.1, read as the reverse complement.
AAATCAGAGTGGGTTCCGAAAACCGAATAGTCCATCCAAATCGACTTCGCTTATCACCTCTGAGCTTAAGAGAAAGCAGTAGCGACGAGTAAACAGATTCAAATCCTCATTTTATATATACATGTATGTATGAGAAAGACAACCCCCTCCATGCCATATTATCCACACTACCCCCTCAAATCCCACATCCTCCAACCCTAGACCTAATACCCGACAGTCCCACATCAAAACATCTACAGGAAGAGAGCCAGCGCGAGTCACCAGGAGAAGAAACCACCCATACGCTGGGTGTACGCCCACATCGACACAATCACAACATTTTTAAACACCATGCTAGATGGAAACTTCCAACGGTGTGATCAAGGATGGTGGGACCAATATCGAAAGGAAGCAGAAGAAGATTTAGAATCCATTAAATTGAGGAAAATGATCACGGTAACAAAAATCACTACCGAAACTACTACTATATCACCAGATTAATAAATCCAATCAATGGCCTCGCAAGAAACAATCACAGGATCCAAACACAGACGACACCAAGGGACTAGTTCGAAGCAGTAGAGGAACCACTCAAACGTTGCATGGAAATTATCAACCAGATGAGGCAATGTATTCCAGATGTGAGCCTCAAAAGCTAATTCACACGAGGGCGTGCGAACGGTCATTGCTATCATACCCGCAATGCCCTATCTCAAGGGGGGAGGTGTTACGTCATGCCCCGCTTCATCACACTCATTCTATAGTTCCATTAAACCTGGACCACCACGCCATTAGAAAATCAACTTCGTTCACCCCATCGTTCGACCGAACCACCTCGCGAACTACTGTCACCCTCAGCACAAGCCCCAGCTTATAAGAGGCATCCGAATACTCTATATATCAGCTGTCAGCGCCGAAAAGGCGAGTTTTGTCATAAAAAGCCACGGCCACCACCGACTCACTTGGATCAATATCCAAGAATCGTAAAGTCGGGAATTCCAATAATATTCGCCACGTGTAACACAACGAGAGAGTCACCTCTGAGTCAGACCACCCCTTGAACGGGTTACACGGGGAAGCGCGACTCAACTGACACAGGAATCACCCACAGCGCAAGCCCAACCGAACTAAAGAAGGGATACCCCTGGCCCACTTCTTTTTACTATCCGAGAATCGTAAAACCGGGAATTCGAGCAATACCCGCCACGCGTACCACAACGGGAAAGTCACCCCTGAGTCATACGTACCAGGGATACGAACGCCTCCCAAGATCGCCGACACGTGGAAGGTCTTTCGAGAGAAGACCACCCTTAAAAAGGGGAAGCAGAAGGAAGGTCACCCAAGATTGCCGGCACGTGGAAGATCTTTCGAGAGAAGACCACCCCCGAGAAAGGGGTATAAAAGGAAGGACCGGGAACACAGCAGTGTGCAGTTCAGTCTCGACTTCAACCCCGTGGCCGGCGTTACGCCGCAGCCGGTCGCGGTCAATATCCAGTCTCAATCCGTCACTCTCAATCTCAACCTCGCGGTCAATATCCAGTCTCAATCCGTCAGTCTCAATCTCAACCTCGCGGTCAATATCCAGTCTCAATCCGTCAGTCTCAATCTCAACCTCGCGGTCAAAGCTACTTCAGTCTCGATCTCAATCGAGCAGTCTCTGGTAAAAATTCAACGCGGCAGTCTCGCTTCAAAACCCCGCGCGGCGGAAGCTGCGCAGCATCAGTCTCCACCCAGTAGTCCCGATCTAGCAGACAGTGTCTCAGTCTCAATCTCAATCAAGCAGTCTCAGTCAAAGTATCAACGTGTGCAGTCTCGATTTTAATCACGCGGCTAAAACTACGACAGTCAGTCTCAATCTCAACATCAAGTCCGAAGACTAAGTCGTTGTGAACAAGCAGCCAGTCGCAGCAGTCATCGAAGTGGTACCAGTCCAGCAGTTGGAGTCTCAGTCTCAACCTTATCGCTAAACGTACCGACACCGAGATCTACCAGTTGAAATCCAGCAAGGTTCACTGTACGTATTGTCCAGTCGCAATTCGACTTCCAATATCGGTGAAAGACTCTCCTCAAAAGAAGTCTCAGCCATCACGAAGAGTTCAAATTACCAAATCTAAACCCTTGCATCACCACCGTATCTTTCAACCTCAAGACTCTGCAACATCTATCTTAATTGTCAAATACAGCCTAAATCTAAACCAAAACCGCTGTAATCAATTGTCGTCGAAAACAACTATACTCTTATCTTGAACATTGCAACTATTTCAACTATTTAATCGTGTGTAAATGTTGTAACTATTTAACCGCGTGTAATCATTGTGCGAACATTATAAACCGTTCGACATGCGTGTTAATATTATAACCCTTTAATCTCCATGTAATCACTGTGTGAGCATTATAAACATAAAGAAATTGTGTAACAACAATAATCCGAATCTTAAAACGATACCGTCGATAGAAGAAATTATAACCACGGTTAATAGACGACCATTGGGACAAAGGGAACGAACGGCGAATTATCCGCAAATAAATAGATTTAGCAAAGCATTTATGAAAAACTCTCGTTTCATTCAATGTTCCTCAAGACCAACGCATTATCCAACCGTCATTCTTCCCATATCAAAGACGTGACTTCCGTCCCTGGGTAAAGGACTTAATTGTCTTGACCCGAAAGCGAAGTCAACACCGTGTTGCGTCCTCTCTAAGATTCGATAAGTTCACGGGGACGTAACAATAGGTATCAACACCATGAAGTGTTTGGTATCGGATATTACGTGTGTTGGTCATATGACGATTCGTTATCTTGATATCACTCGCGTCGCAGTGCCGAGTGTGTATCGTGGTTTGTTGAAGACCTAAAAAAATCTAGCACTGCGGATATAAGAAACTTTCTGTGATAATGTACCAATGGTGCATTTAACACCGAGTGAGTGGGCTAGTTTCCGAGCAGTGACTCAATGTCACATATGTGAGAAACCATTTGCGCAAGAAGATGTACGCGTTCCAGATCATTGCCATCTGAGTGGGCGCTATGGAGGCCCTGCCCATTCTAACTGCAACTTAAATTACAAACAGTCATTTTTCATTCCAGTAGTTTTCCACAATTTATCCGGTTACGATGCACATTTTATAATCATGGAAGTAGCCACAGCGTTCGAAGGAACAACCAATGTGCTTCCACAACGCAAAAGAGAAATACATCTCCTTCACGAAGCATGTTAAAATTACAGACGATTCAAAACACAAGATCCAATTGCGCTTTATCGACTCATACAAATTCCTCAACACGAGTCTCCACAAATTAGCATCATTCTTGATCGAGGACAAACTAAAAATTTTACGCACGCAATTTCCAACTCTCTCGACAGACGATTTCAATTTGCTGACACGAAAAAGGGTCTTCCCTAATAAATATATTGATGACGTGGCCAAGCTAGACGACACTTCCCTACCACCACGTGACGCATTATACAGTTCCCTGACAGATGCTACGGTATGGGAGAGCGAGTTCGCACATGCTAAGAAAGTTTGGGAACGGTTCTCTATTCGAACGCTGGGTGACTATAGCGATTTGTACCTGAAGACTTGATATTAGCCAATATTTTCGAAAACTTTAGAAATACAGGGTGCGCCAGAGAAACTTACTTATTTGAAAGGTCAATAAAAACAAAAGTACTTCAATTATTGTTTAAAATTTTTTTTTATTTGAGAATACAATATCCCAATTTTTTTTTTCATGCAGTCTTGAAAATGACATCGGATAAATGGCGACCCCCATTGCGCATACACTGATGAAGTCGATTTTTGAAATTCGTATCCACTCTTTGCAGCATATCAATCGGTATGTTGGCAATGGTGTCGCGAATGTTGTTCTTGAGGTGTGCTATGGTCCGTGGTCGATCGACATAAACCAGAGATTTCAAATAACCCCATAAAAAGAAGTCGCATGGAGTCAAATCTGGAGAGCGTGCCGGCCATTGGAGATCGCCTCTGAGAGAGATGAGGCGGTCGGGGAAATGTTGTCGCAACAAATTCATTGAGTCTCGTGCTGTGTGTGCTGTGGCTCCATCTTGCTGAAACCACACGTTCCTAACGTTCATTTCTTCGAGTCTTGGAAGAAAAAAATCCTCGATCATGTTCCTGTAACGAGCTCCATTCACGGTAACTGCGCGTTCGTTTTCTTCAAAAAAATAAGGACCAATTATTCCCATTACCGACATCGCACACCAGACAGTAACTCGCTCACAATTGAGTGGCTTCTGGTGAAGCTCACGTGGATTTACACCACACCAATAAGGCATGTTTTGCTTGTTGACGCAGCCGGAAATATGGAAGTGAGCCTCGTCACTAAAAAAAACGACCGCGTCTTCAGGCAGGTTGGCAACCAGCATTTCACATGCATTTTGACGGGCAACAAAATCGGGTTCAGTTAATTCTTGCACAACAGCCAATTTATAGGGATGAAATTGAAGGTCTTCATGGAGAATTCGTCGAACAGTGGTGTCAGAAATTCCCGTAGCAGCTGCGTGTTTGCGAGCCGAACGCCGGGGAGAACGCACAACTGACTGCCTCACTCTTTCGACATTTTCCGGAGTTCTGATGGTCCGTTGAAGTCCATTTATGGGTTTAGCGACACTTCCACACTCCCGAAATGAGTTAATCCACGACAGAATCGAATTACGGCCAGGAACGAGTCTATGAGGAGGAATTTCAAAGCGAGCGCGGAAGGCACGTTGCGTAGCAACAAGTGAGCGACCGTTAGAAAAGAAGCTCTCGACTGCGAAGGCCCGCTGCTCTCTAGACCAGAGCATGATGGCAACTGACTGGAGGGAGAAACAAACTTGGGAACTTCCCCCTCCAGATGCGCCCCCTCTCGCCCCTCTACCCGCCCAACTCACGGCGCGGGAATTTTTTCAAATAAGTAAGTTTCTCTGGCGCACCCTGTACATGCGTTGAGAGATATGGCCTAGATCCGGCGTATTACTACACATTGTCTGGATATACCTGAGATGCATTGTTAAAACACTCGAATGTCAAGTTTGAATTACTAACTGACATCGACATCGTTTTATTCGTTGAGCGAGGTATACGCGGTGGGCTGAGTCAATGCTCAAACCGATATGCACACGCTAATAACAAGTACATGGAGTCGTTTGATCCATCGAAAGCATCACCATACTTGATGTATTTTGATGTTAACAATTTGTATGGATGGGCAATGTGTCAACCCTTGCCATATGCAGATTTTCGATGGGTCAACGACGTGTCCAATTTTGATCCATCATGCATCGCGCTAGACTCACCTATAGGCTACATCCTTGAAGTCGACTTGGAATATCCACAATCTCTACATGATGCGCACAAAGACCTGCCGTTTTGTCCAATACATGAAAAACCACCGGGTAAGCAGGGGGAAAAGCTGTTGGCAACCGTCTGCGATAAAAAGCGCTACGTCATACACTACCGGAATTTGCGACAGTGCTTACGCCATGGACTTTTCCTCACGAAAATCGATAGAGTCCTACAGCTTACACAAGCCCCATGGCTGCGTTCATATATTGAGTTAAATAGCCAGTTTCGAACGCTTGCCAAAAACGATTTCGAAAAGAATATATTCAAATTAATGAATAATGCGGTCTTTGGCAAAACGATGGAGAATGTGCGTAACCAGGTAGATGTAAAGCTTTTAACAAAATGGGAGGGCAGATATGGCGCAGAAGCAATGATTACGAAGCCAAACTTCCACAGCCAAAGTGTTTTTTCGGAAAACCTCGTTGCCGTGGAATTGCGAAATCTCGAGGTGAAATTCAACAAGCGGATATATGTGGGTATGTGCATACTCGACATATCCAAAACGTGCTTGTATGGATTTCATCACGAGTATATGGTACTTCTGTATCGAGATAAATGTAAACTCATGTTTACCGATATGGATAGTCCCATATATGACATTGAAAGCGATGATATATATGCCGACATGAAGCGCGACATTTCAAAATTTGATACAAGCGATTACTCGGCGGACAATAGGTATGGTATACCGCTCGTGAACAAGAAGGTGCCCGGTCTCATGAAGGACGAATGTAATGGAGCACTTATGGCCGAATTTCTTGGACTTCGATCGAAAATGTACGCGACACGTTTCGAGGGTAAGAAGGACACGAAAAAAGTTAACGGTGTGAAGAGTAGCGCTGTGGCTAGGACAATCACGTTTGAGGATAATGCTCAATGCTTGGAGGAAAATATTGAAATGGAGCGTAGTCAAACGTGCATTCGATCAAAGTTGCATAAAGTCTACACCATTCGCGAGTCGAAAATTGCTCTGAGTCCTCATGACGATAAGCAATATAGCATACCTGGGACCTCTGATACCCTACCATGGGGGCATTATAGAATACCGTCGTGAAAAGGTTTGTAAATTTTTTTTTCCACAACCTTGATGTAAAATTGTGTACAATTTTGTGAATATGGATGCATAAAACTCATGAAAATTGTGTATATATTTTGTTCACTCGATGATAAAATTATGTGTGTTGTATATATTTAATTGTGCGAGAACGAATTTATTACTTTCCGTAAATAAAGAAACGGACTTTTTGTAATCCCATGTCTTTATTCACTTTATCCATCTCCTCACGTTCCACGAAAAAGGGTGACAGCGAGAAGGGGGGAAGCAAGCCTGCTGTGGAGTCGGTCGGAGGCCTTGGAGGGATGCGGGGACGACCAGCAGATCAAGGGTCATAAAACATACATATTTTTCCACTTTCTTTATTATCGACTACAAATCAGATTTACTTATCCAACTATTGTGGCTATTGTCGAAACCTAACCACTTTACAAACATTCGATTACCGCGTTTCTTTAATACCGCTTCAATGAGATAGATATCGGGGTGCTTGATACTGAGAAGCTCTTGTTCGTAGAAGCCACTGGCGATCGGTTCATCTTTATGGTCCTTCAAGTGGTATGTGACGGGATGAGTTTTTTTTCACACGATAGATTGTAAATATTTCCGTTGTCCAGTTCGGGGTGGAACCTTTTTCGAAAACAGTCTTAAATTTGCTGATTCTCACTTTATCACCAACGGCGAAGTTTGGTGATGTTTTCAGTGGAGACTTGTTAAAAATCTGCTGCAGTTGCTTCTTATTTTCCGCATTGATATTTCTCGGCTTCATCTTAATGGTGCGGTGTACAGAATCGTTGTACTCGGCTACTAGATTATCAAGAATATCGATCCACTTATAATTACCACGAAGACTTCAGCTTCGCGCAATTCCTCGATAATCGATATAATTTCATTCGCATGTGATGAATTTCCGGCTGCTTGTGATGCCAGAAGCAAGCGAAGACGATCCACTAGCTCGTTTGGATTGTCCTAATAAATATAGTCCAATTGGGTGTTTTGTCTAGCTAGCTTATACTTTAGCATGCCCTGTCCCACATCATGATCGACTATATTTGCGATATATGTGTTTAATATGTGGCTGGTGTTACGTCGTATAGCCTCACTAGGCTTATACAATTTTTTGTGCGAATTCGTCGAGATTACAATCTTTCCGAAGTTTTTCAAATCATCTGGTGTGAGAGTTTCGACATTAGGCACTTTTTTAAACAACAGCTCCGTTAATCCAACAGTCTTCGCATAACTCGCATCTCCCACACGACTATGTTGAGAGTCGAAAATTAGCGGAGAATTGCCAATCATTAACTTGTTCTTGGCGAGATTTCGTACACCATATAATACATCCAAGCTTGCCTTTCTATTTGTTTGTAATAGCAGGAGATATTCGCTGATCAGCTCATCGATATTTTGCGAGTCATCATCATCCTCATATATCAATTTGAACGAATCTTGTGTTTCACTCTTCAAGGAATAATGTGCCTCATGTTGACGTTTCACACCATTTAACGCATCTCCTTCTACAACATTATCACCCACTTTTTCATCCTTAATTTCCTCCTCTGCCACCTCACCGTTTTTATACGACACCAATTTCTCCAATGGCCGCACTATAGGCTTAAAGACATCCTGCATTCTTTGCTGATCGCTATCTTTCCCTAGTTTCATCATTCGATGCTTTCGTCTGATTGCATCGCTCGCCTTGGAAACTTCACTTCACTTCATGTTGTCACTACCACGGCATGCGCAATACTGTCTCTTTAACTACCAGCGATGAGCCATTTATCAATGGTGAGAAATTAAGCAAAACCTTGTGTATATCGACCTCCGTTAATATCGCTATCCTTGTCAATCGTAATAAATGCATACTTGTCGGAATTTCAGCATTTCATGCACATATTTTTAAAGCACGTATAAGTCATATCTGTATTAACATGGTCATTGTAGACGTGCTTGAGATTCATATCATCCTGCTTGAAAAGCACCACGAAATTTGCATTATCTCTCACGAGATGTTTGGGGATACGAGTGTACGTCTGACAAAGATAAAAACTGTCAACAATCTCGTGTCGTCCCATGGAAAAGAAGGCCCGAACATTATCCTGCTTTTCGCATGCTATGTCATTAAAGATAAATATAGAGTTGGATCGTGCATCACTTGGTGCTATCACTTGTTCATGCGCCTCGAATGGATGACATTCAACTCCACTCACAGGTTCGAGTAGGTGTTTGAGCAACTTATACTTTGACTGCTTCAGCGATTTGGAATAGAAGTAAATATTCTCAAATCTCAAACCATTCGGATGGATGATGAGAGTGAGCAAAGCGTTGGTTTTCCCACAATTCGATGGACCGCAAAACAGTGAACGTATGCTATCCGGCAATAATCTCCCATGACGTTTTTGTTTCTTTTTCCCTCCACGGTCTTCGACAAACTCATCGAAATTTATCACGGGAAGTCCGCCTCCGATAGTTTCCTTCCTGAACGTCATCTCACACACGACTAACGGCGAAATGATATAAAGAGGCTTCTTATAGGGATTATCCGTCAGTCACGTAGTGTCTTTAGACATGATTGTGCATGGGAAGAGTGGTAAAGGTTTGGTCAACCGCCTAATCAACAAACTCCCCGCTGAACTACATTAGCCTGGCTATCAGTATTGTGGACCAGGCACCAACTTAGCTAAGCGCCGTGCTCGTGGTGATCCGGGCATCAATCCATTGGATACGGCTTGCGAACAACACGATATTGCGTATTCGAAAAATCCGGATAGTCTTGAGGCGCGACAATTGGCGGATAAAGTGTTGGCTGAACAGGCTAGGCAACATGTTACAGCGAGAGACGCAAGTATTGGTGAAAAAGCCAGTGCTTGGGGTGTGGCAAATATTATGAGCAAGGGTGGCGTTTGTTTGAAAAAGATAATTGGCGCTGCAAAGAAGACAATGATTCAAAGTAATGATCCGCATAAGATTATCAAATCAGCTCCAAAGGGTGCTTGTGCAGCTGTAAATTTGCAAAGTGGTAAAGCAATAAAATTGGTGGTTATTTGCCCTTCCTCGTGCCCATTTTTGCGGGTCTTAGCGCTGCGGGTGCTTTGTCGGGTGGTGCGGCTAGTATAGTTAAAGCTGTAAATGCTGCTCAAGCAGCTAAACATGAATTGGATGAAAGTAAGCGTCATAATCGGACAATTAAAGCAATTGCATTAGGTTGGGGTCTACATCTAAAGCCATATAAGCAGGGATTGGGTCTTCATATAAAGCCAAAAAACTATAAGTAACGCTACCCCACCGTCCCCTCACCGACCGCGACCTACTCAAATATGCAAAAATCCTAAGGATTCCACATTTTCGTGCAGTTTACATGCGCGATACATTGCCAGCGAGCGGACCTCTCAAATGTGAAGCAGCAATTGTAAATTTGGATGAAAATGTCGGTTCTGAAACACACTGGGTCGCTTACAAAAAGACCGGATCGAAAGTCGTATACTTTGATAGTTTCGGCAATCTTCCACCACCATCCGAACTCATGAGATATTTCCGTGTTGGTACCGTTTATTATAATTATACTAGATATCAGGAATATGATACGATTGAATGTGGACATTTGTCTCTCAAGTTTCTTTGTCGGCAGCTGCAGCACAAAGACAAATATACACTATATATAGGGGGGAAATGACGTGGAGAATTCAGTTGTCAATTTACCAGCATCATGGATGAAAGTTCGACATTGACCATATCTGGCTCATCCTCCATACTCGAGGCGCAATACTTTCCCCCCATCGAACTCTCGCCACACAAAAAGTATACTCTCGGCCTCGTGGAATTGTTAAACTTCAATTCTATTCCCAATATCGACGTTGACCACGATAAACTTTTCGTGGGAGATGAGGTGTTGACGATATCTACGGGCAGTTATGAAATAGAGGATATTGAAACATTTGTAGAAGCAGAGCTCTCGCGTAAAAACATTAGCATCAGCATTAAACCCGACAATAACACGCTACGCAGTCAGATCGAGTGTGATCGTGATGAAAATTTTGGAGCCGAAAGATTTTATTGGGCATCTACTAGGCTTCACTGCGCGCAAATTGGAAGCTAATAAAAGACATGAATCCGATCGTCCAGTAGTCATTCTCAAAATGAATGCCCTACGCGTAGAGTGCAACATTACCGCTGGTGCCTATATTAACGGACAAAAAGTACACACAATTCACGATTTTTTTCCATCGGTGCCACCGGGCTATAAGATAATTGAAGTTCTCTCCCACGTAATTTATCTGCCAATCACGAGCCGAACGATTGACACGATACAGCTTCGCATTGTTGATCAAGACGGTGATTTGGAAAATTTCTGCGGTGAAGTAATCACCATACGCCGGCATATAAAGTCGTGATGGGCATTGTTTTCAACAGATCTTCCAATATCAATAAACGGCCATGGATATAAACAATCAGTCGTCGACCAGCGCCCAAAGTGCTAACACCTCAAGCGTGCTACTCTTGAAGAGTTTGGGTCTCAAAGTGCGTGTCGAAAGCGTGTAAAAAATTATTTAGTCTGTGCTCTGTGCATCTGTTGCGTAAAATGGAACAAGAAATCGTAAACATTCAGACACCCGTGGTCTTTGATGAATCTGTCATCCATTGCAAGATCCACGCTCATCAGTCATATGCATCTTTAACCTTCAATAACAGCGATTGAGTCCGTATTGCCATCCAACATCAATACCTCTCCATCCTGCAGAACAAGAGTTCCCTACACGTATGTGGAAAATTATCCAAGCGTGATGGGGCGCCAACCCCTGCTACAAGTCTTGTCAACAATGCCATTTGTCATTTGTTTAAGGAAGTGCGATATGAGTTGAATGCCATAGAAATCGATCGTAATAAGAATGTCGATATTATGAGTGTAATTAAGGAATATTCATCTCTCTCACTGGCCAAAAGTTCTATGCTCGAGAACACTTGATGCCTCGATATCGAAGAGACCAAGGAGATTGTAGATGTATCGGGAAACTTTGATGTCTGTATACCGCTCACCATGCTCCTCGGATTTGCCGAAGATTATCGGAAAATTGTCGTAAATGCCAAGCACGAGTTGATTCTCACGAGATCAAAGCCCGACGACAATGCTATTGTACAAACAGCGCGCGAAGACGACAAACTCTCATTGCAGAAAATAGAATGGCTCGTGCCGTATGTGACAGTCTCGGATCAGCGAAAAATTCGACTGTTAAAGTTTCTCGCCAAAGCCGCACCAATCTCCATGAGTTTCCGAACATGGGAACTGTATGAATATCCATTGCTGCCTGACACCTCCAAGCACGTGTGGTCTGTGAAAACCTCGAATCAGCTGGAGAAGCCACGATATGTCATACTCGCGCTGCAGACGGAACGGAAAAATAAGAAACACAATGCGAGCCACTTTGATCATTGTAACCTGAGCGACGTCAAACTATACCTCAACTCGCAATGTTATCCACATGGATGTTATCCACATGTTATGTATATGGAAATTTGAATTTGAACATTGATCAAAATCAATATGCTCTTCTCTACGAGATGTATGCAAACTTTCAACCGACCTATTACAACAAAGAGGCTGAACCGTGGCTGAGCAGGGTGAAATTCTTAGAAGAAGCCCCCCTCATTGTCATTGACTGCTCAAAGCAAAACGATTCGCTCAAGTCCGGTCCTGTTGACGTGCGCTTTGAGTTTGAATTGAAAAACAATATTCCGCCACAAACTTCAGCGTACTGCATGATCCTCCATGATCGTATCATCGAGTACAATCCAATCGGTGGTGGAGTTAAAAAATTGGTATAAAATCATGCCGATGATTCGCGTCCACTTCAGTCAACATGGAGCTTATCGACGATGGGCAGGGCTTCAAGAGACCCGTCAACGAATTTGTCCTGAAGGAGATGTCCATCGTCAAACTCCGCGAGAAGAATGCTGAACCGCTGACGCTCGTTTTCGACGCACCATGTGCATGGGACTCATTACCGGCCTTATACAAAATGACAAACAAGTGGCTGGAACGCAATTTCCATGGATTACGATGGAATGACAGCGGCATACCATACGAGGCAGCTAGAAAGACAATTCGGGAACTCTTGCATAGAGCTCCTGCCATCTATGCGGAGGGATTCGAGAAATGCGCATGGCTATCAAGATTCACGGATCTCGCAACGAACGTCATCGACTTGGAGACTCTGGACTGTCCATCGCTGCAGAAGTTGCCGAAAATGATAAACTCCGAATGTCCCCATCATCCCATCAACACAACTATAACTGCGCCCATGAGAATGTAAAATCGGTGAAAAGCTGGTTGACTGTATACACAGCGTGAGCAAGGGATTTGTTTAATGAATAAAACGCATTTCGATGAAAATGTCATTTGTATTCTTTATTCTACGGCGACAACACCCATCATTTACAATTTGACCAAACATATACATTTTTACATAGTCAGCACTTTGAACAAAACCATGCGAACAGCCGCTCATCGATGGTGCTCAATTTTGTCTCCACGCTTGGAGACGATGCAGCTCGATGCTGTTGTAGTTCCTATCACTGAGTTGACCAGTTGCAGCATACTCTCGATGATGCGGACAGCCGTTTGGCAATGGTGTTCCAACGAATTTTTTCCCCGTTCACCATGTTCAGAGATGACGCAACTCGACACTGTTGTATTTTCCACCAATATTCTGCATGGAGAGTTGACCATCGCGTGCTACTTGCAGCATACTCTCGGTCATTGCCGGATCTTGGTCGAAGGCCTTCACGAGTCGCGCGGGTAAGAAGACAGAGAATTCATCCGCGATGTCTCCGATGTAGCGTTTCCCAAATTTAGTTTGTACGGCCCTCATGTCGGGGATCAGTCGTACCGATTTATCGGGGAGTTCTGACAGCTTCTTCGTTGGGAGGAATTCTGCCATCCGGCCGACTTTGTTGGTACTCGAGAGATCCATTTTCTCCGCACTTTCAAAGTTCTTTTTAGATGTTGATGATGCAGTGGATTCGTGCATTCTGAGCTTGGTCCACGAAATTATAAGCTCCCTCGTATGCCTCCTAATCAAATTTTCACCCCCCCCCCGCCCCTCTTTTCCGATCGTGAGAAACAGGTTTGAACACGTCCGAAGAACCGTGGAGAGCGCAAGAGTGCAACTGCGCTCAAGTGGTCCATCCGCGGTCACAGCCTTTGATCCCTAAAGATTATCGTTTTCCAAGAAACCTGTCAGGACCTGTCTCGAGTGTCGGCGAGCTTTGAGACGCGGTGGATGCAGATATCTTGACATTATCGTTCGGAATTAAAACAGCTGCATGTCATAAATAATAGGCTTTGAAAGGGCGCCCTCCACACACACACGCACACATATACACAAAACACTCATCGACGCCGACTTCCTCCCCCCCCCGCCAGGAGCTTCACGGACCACATGCCCCCCCCCCCACATAGGCTCCTCTGTGACGTCACACGCGCCCCGGCGACCTTCCCGCGACCGTAGCTCCACCTTGGCTTCCCTACTCTTGACACACCACCTCCCCTTGAAGCAAAATCGGCCTAGTACATCTACTTGTGGGATTATTCAAGCGTGATGGGCCGCCAACCGCTGCTACAAGTCTCGTCAACAATGCCATTTGTCATTCGTTTGAGGAAATGCGATATGAATTAAATGCCATAGAAATCGATCGTAATAAGAATGTTGAAATTACGAGTGTAATTAACGGATATTCATCTCTCTCACCGGCGAAAAGTTCTATGCTCGAGAACACTGGATGGCTCGATGTCGAAGAGATGAAGCAGATTGTAGATGGATCGGGAAACTTTGATGTGTTCATTCCGCTCAGCATGCTCCTCGGGTTTGCCGAAGATTATCGTAAGATTGTCGTAAATGCCAAACACGAGTTGATTCTCACGAGATCAAAATCCGACGACAATGCCATTTGTATAAACAGCGCCCGAGGACTACAAACTTATATTGCATAAAATAGAATGGCTCGTACCGTATGTAACGGCCTTGGATCAGCGAAAAATAAGCTGTTAAAGTTTCTCGCCAAAGACGCACTAATCTCCATGAGGTTCCGAACATGGGAACTGTATGAATATCCATTGCTGCCTGCCACCTCTAAACACGTGTGGTCTGTGAAAACCTCGAATCAGATGGAGAAGCCACGTTATGTCATACTCGCGCTGCAGATGGAACTGAAAAATATGAAACGTGAAAATGCGAGCCACTTTGATCATTGTAACCTGAGCGATGTCAATCTATACCTCAACTCACAATGTTATCCATATGGAAATTTGAACATTGATCAAAATCAATATGCTCTACTCTACGAGATGTACGCAAACTTTCAACCGACCTACTACAACAAAGAGGCTGAACCATGGCTGATCAACATCGAATTTTTCGAAAAAGCCCTTCTCGTTGTCATTGACCCTCAAACCACAACGATTTTCTCAAGTCCGGCCCTGTTGCCGAGTGTTTTGAGTTCGAATTGAAAAATAATATTCCGCCACAAACTTCAGCATACTGCATGATCCTCCATCATCGTATTGTCGAGTACAATCCAATCAGCGGTGGGGTTGAAAAATTGGTATAAAATCATGCCGATAATTCGCATCCACTTCAGTTAACATGAAGCTTATCGTCGATGTACAGGGCTTCAAGCGACCCATCAACAAATTTGTCCTAAAGGAGATGTCCATCACCAAACTCCACGACAAGGATGCTGAACCGCTGATGCTTGCCTTCGACGCACCAGTTGCATGGGATTCTTTACCGGCCACGTACAAAATGACAAGTGGTTGGAACGCAATTTCCATGGAATACGATGGGATCACAGCGGCATACCATACGAGGCAGCTAGGAAGGCAATTCGTGAAATCTTGCAAGGAGCCTCCTTCCAAGATTTCCCTCCCACCATCTATGCGGAGGGATTCGAGAAATGCGCAGGGTTATCAAGATTCACGGATCCCGCAAAAAAGGTCATCGACTTGGAGAAACCGATCTGTCCATCGCTGCAGAAGGTGCCGAAAATCATAAACTCCAAATGCCCCCATCATTCCTTCAACACGAAATACAACCGCGCCTATGACAATGTAAAATCGCTGAAAAGCTGGTTGAGTGTATACGAAGCGTTGTGTGAGCGAAGGATTTTTTTTAATGAATAAAAACCGTTTCGATTAAAATACATACTATTTGTATTCTTTATTTATTTTACAATGGAAATTGGATGGATGGATGAATTTCTCTTTCCCTTACATTCCGATAAAACAGTTTTTTTTTCAATACATTTTTACATCGTCAACACTTGAAACGTCGAAAACGATGGCAAGACGACTGTAATCCGGACGGCTGCTCCACTCAACGATGCTGCCCCAACGAATTTGCTCTTTTCCACAATACTCAAAGACGATGGAACTTGACGCTATTCTATTTTCCACAACTGCATGTAGAGTTAACTATTACGCGCTAGTTGCAGCATACTCTCGATGATGCGGATAGCCGGTCGACGATGGTGTTCCAACAAATTTCGTCTTTTCCACCATGGGTGCTCAGAGTTGGAAAAAGGCCATGCTGTTGTCTTTTCCACCTTTGTATGTCATCCACAGATGATGATCACGTGCCGCTTGCCGCATTTGCTCGAACGTTTCCAAATCTTCGTCGAAGGCCTTCACAAGTCGCGCTGGTAAGATGAGAGTGAACTCATCCGTGATGTCCGCGATGTAGCGTTTCCCAAACTTGCTTTGTACGGCCCTCATGTCGGAGATTCGATGATCCGAGTGACCGCGGAGCTCTGACAGCTTGTTCGTTGGAAGGAATTCCGCCGTCAGGCTGACTTTGTTGATACTCGTGAAATCCATTTTCCACACTTTCAAAGTTCCTTTTGGAGAGATGTTGATGTCGCGGTGGAATAGTGCAGTCTGAGCCCGGACCACGAAATTATAAGCTCTCTCATAACCCTCCCATTCAAGTTTTCAAACATCTCCCTACTTTTCCAATTGTGAAAAACAGGTTCGAACACTTTTGAAAAATCTCGTACGTGGAGAAAAATCCCCCCCCCCCCCCGACAATCTTTCACACTCCCAAAAAATGGGATCATAAACGTTTGAAGAACCCTGTACGTGGAGAATTTCCACAGCATTTTTCACATTCGCGACGTTGAGGTGGGGGGCCATCGATGTGATCTTTCATCTGTGGCGTATTATAATGCTCCATGCATGGAAGATATGATATCACTTCACTATCATTTCGATGATGTTCTGGCAAACGATCCCACAATAAGCAAACATATTCACCCCAATATTTTAGGACACCTTTAGAACCTGTTCGAGCTTGTTTTCGGTCAAGTCCAGGGGGTGCTTGGCCAGATGCACTGCATACATAGTCGCCCATCTGAACACTTCGACGTTATATTTCGGAATGAAAACGAGTCCTCGATACATCGAAACATTTTTTTTCAGCGTGCAGCTGTGCTCAGGTTGCCCATCTGCGGTCAAAACCTTTCACGATAGATCTTTAAAGCTTATAGTTTTTTCAAGAAATCCCGACTTGTCAGGACCTGTCTCGGCTGTCAGCGAGAGTTGTGACAGGAGTAGACACGCATACAAACATTTTGAGGATTTCGGAAACGAAACCAAGCGCATCACACCCGCATCTCATGAATAAAGGGCTTTGAAAAGCCGCCCCCGTCATGTAGCTTCTTCAAATTGACGACATTTTCCTACCAATGTATGGCCATTACACGAACACATCATGTGTGTAAGTTTGTATTTCACGCAGACTAAATAGTGTAGGAAGAAAAACACTGCATCGATGTTAATATTTTTTATGTCTATAATAAATTATAAGATTTATGGATTTTCAACGTTCACCCACCACTACCTGACCCCCGCCCCCACAAAACACTCGTCGACAGCGGCTTCCTCCTCCCGCCAGTCGCTTTTCGGACCACATGGCAACCCCCTCCACAGAAACCCCTGACATGACGTGACGTGCCGTCCCCGCGCTCGCCCCCCCTTGCCGCCAAGCACTTGGTTTCCCCGCACTGGACCCCACCGCCCCGCTCCCCCCTGAGATCCCAGAGTTAGAACCGCTGCTGTTACTCTACTGACGTATGTAGTGTATGTTACGATACAACCGAGGGACTTGATTCGATTCAACAAATCGACGAACGTGGAATAATTTTCGTGGTAAAAAAATCGTTCGGAAATTTGGTCGAATATTATGAGATCTCAAGATTGAGTAGATGGATCGGAAAATAATCCAAACAAAATTGATATAAAAAATTCATATTTAATTGGTCAAATGTCATTAAATTTTCGATTCGTCACCGCGTTTTCGCATAATATCGAATCAAAGTAATTCGTCGTCTGCTAAAGCCTATCTTACTGTATAAAGAGTCGTGGCGTGTTCGTCAGTTGATCAGTGGCGTCGAGATCAGTGGCATCGAAATTTTTTTAATTACTTGGCGTCAAGACGTTGCCGCGTCTCTTGATTCCATTCATATGTGGTTAGATGGCCGAGATTATAGTGTGTAAAGTACGTAGCAAACGTCAGCGACTGGGACATGCGAGTGTAAATTGCAACCTCACATACCACTGCATCAAGTGTAGTGCTTTACACGAAGCCGGAAAATACACTTTGAATAACTCATCAGATACACAGCTCCTCCGTTGTGCAATAACCTAGATCACCCAGTGAACTATAAATGATGTCTATACTACGAGTTCATATACAAACGCTCATAAAGTGAGAGACATTAGACAACGACAACTCATCGAAAGAATTGTAGCTGTACACAAGAAAGTCACACAGGAAATATCCTTTGCAAAAGCTATAGCACCACCCGCAGCGACAGTAGCAACACAGAGAATCACTATGACGTAGCATCATCCGCAGCATCACAAGACTCACCGCTACCATGAGCCATCATTTTACATTTTATATTTATTAAAATAATATCAAGACTCAAAGATGCTGCTAACAAGTGCCGAAAGTCTACAAACTAACTACTACTAAGATGTGTTTATCTGTTAAGTTTGTTACACAAGAAAGTCACACCGGAAATATCCTTTGCATAAGCTATGGCATCCTTTGCAGTAGCGAGCATCACCCGCAGCATCCCAAGACTCACCGCTACCATGAGCCATCATTTTACAATTTATATTTATTAAAATGATATCACGACTCACAGATGCTGACAACACCAGTCCAAGGCCTACAATCTAACCACTACTAAGATGCATTTGTTTGTTGAGTTTAATTTTACGAACAATATCAAAAAACTGCATGGCACCACGCGAGGTACTGCTTTCGATTGTCGCCTCGTACAGTTTTTCTTTAATTGAAATTATTTGTTATGCCTTTTATCTGTAAATTAGTTTGATTATTGATTAGATTTGTTACAAGAATCATAATAACGCAGATAAAAATAGTAATAATTCCTAAAAGCAATTAACGTTAATGTGTTTATTGATGGTTGTTGGTTTTTTGTAACTACCCAAAAATGCATTATAAAAATTATTTACAAAGTCATAATACATTTTTCGTAATTAAACAAAAATTTAAGAACTTTGTAAAAATGGTCATACCAATTATTACATTAAACTAATTAGACGAAATCATACATGAAATATTGCGCGTCTGAAATAAAAATTTCGACAATCAATACTTGTAATTGCAAAAATATATTTTCCAATGTAATAATTAATTTGTCTGTGTTTAATAAAATCACTTCAACAAAAAAAATCATCGTGCGAAAAAATGATTTATGGTGGAACATTGGAAAATCAGCAGGAAAAAATGAAATGAAAACATTTTAAGAACATTCAAGGAATGTGCATAGTTCTTCTTGCGTTGTATGCAGTTTCTAGCTTCCATGGTCAAGTTGACCATGCACAGGTTGGGTTACGATAAGGAGCTTGGAGCGTTTGCCACAATCCAAGATGGAATGTTTAAAAAAATATATGTTATTATGTAGACGATACTGAGCCTTTACAATTTTTTTGATTTTTTTTCACCCCAAACACCCGAGATGAAAAATCGTTTTTTTGTATGTAATTTTATATGTGATTAAATGGACAAGATATTCACGCTACGGGTAGTGCAATTTTTTCGCTGATCAACACCAAGATCCCATTTCTAGCACCGGATTAATGTGAGCTAAACCTTTTCAAGCATTCAGAAAGAAAAAAAAATCATCTTGCCCACCGAAAACCATATATATTCAATATTTAACAATCAAGGTTTGGTAAAAGATTACGGATCTTGGCTAGCGAATGAATCGATGTGGCAACGCTGCGTCAGTCATGTTACCCTACCCTTGAAATAGCAAGTACCGCGAAAATCACCCAATTTGAAACATTGGTAAGATTATCCCAATATTATTTGCATTTCAAGAACATAAACTTTTTTCAATTTTTTTACATCAACTTTATTGTTTTATTTTAACATTAATAAACTATGAGTTATGTGTGTGTGTGTGTGTGTGTGTGTGTGTGTGTGTGTGTGTGTGTGTGTGTGTGTGTGTGTGTGTGTGTGCGCGCGTGTGCGTGTGCGTGTGTGCGTGTGCGTGTGCGTGTGAGTGTGCGTGTGTCTCTGTGTGTGTGTGTGTGTTTTTTTTAAATAGGTTTAGCGGGAAAATGCCTCCGCACCGTAGCAAATAATTGCCGTGTGTCGGGCTTGCACCGACTAAAAACCCCCATTCCTCTGTGGCCTTACAAATTCTCCCGCGGGACGACCGCTAGGTATTACATCGCGGGAGAAGCCTTAGCCGCAGCTCTTCCTGCAGTGTTGTCAGACGACCTTACATCCCCCGTTCCACTCTAGATGTTATGAGTGGTTTAGGGGTTCGTGTCGCTGATTTAATCTATGACTGCCTGGTCTTCCGGCGTCGTCTTCTTCCTCGCACGTTCTGCACGTCGCAACTCCTTCATCACTGCGGCAGCATAAGCCGATACCGCTGTCCATGTGTCTGCTGACTTCAGCATCAATTCAACCAGGTTGTCCGGGGTGATGCGTGTCTCCAGCTGATCCTCGACTATCGCGCGGGAGGCACTAAAACGTGGGCATTGGAACAATGCATGTTCAGCGTTCTCCGCGACTGCTACACATGCTGGGCAGTCCGGGGAATCTTCATAATTAAACTTATAGAGATAAGCCTGAAAACAGCCGTGTCCTGAGATCACTTGAGTGAGATAATAGTTGAGCTCCCCGTGTAGACGGTTCACCCATATCTCCACCTTCGGGATTAGTCGATGTGTCCACCTTCCCTTGGGAGAGGCATCCCACATCGTTTGCCACTGGTTGAGACTGGTTGCTCTCGCTTCTGTCCTTACATAACTGGGGTTTCTAGCTCCCTTCTGCTGGTACATCGATCTACGCTCCTCGGCACGCACTTCAATGGGCAGCATTCCCGCGATAACGTTGATAGCGTCCTCGGAGACAGTGCGAAACGGACAGGCTACCCTCAAGGCACTGACGCGATACGTTGCTGCAGCCTTCCTGCGGTACTCCTGGATTTTCAGTGCATCAGCCCATATGGGTATGCCATAGGTGAGCACTGAGGTCGTCACTGATGACAGCAGTTTCCTCCTCTTCTGTCTGGGGCCACCAACATTAGGCATGAGTCGCGCCAGTGTGGTAACCACCCCAGCGGCCTGTCTGCTGAACTGCTCGGTTTGCTCTTTGAAGTTCAGCCTCGCGTCGAGAATCACACCCAGGTACCGAATGAACGGTTGGGATGTGATTTCGGATTTTCCAACCCCGAGCGTCACCGTTTCCATCACCTTCCGGCTGGATACGAGGAGTACTTCTGTTTTGTGGGCTGCAAGATGCAGTCCAACAGAAGACATCCATTTCTTTATCTTGGCAAAAGCTTCGCCGAAGAGTGCGGTGATTTGCTCCAGGAATTTGGCGATGACGATCAGCGCCGCGTCATCTGCGAACGCTACGATGGACACTCCTTTCGGCAATTTTAATAGGCAATTTTTCCCTTTCGGGAGGAGCACTAGCTTCTGCCACTTCCACTTGTCCGGGAAGATTCCTTCCTTGAGACACGCATTGTACATGCCCAGGAATATTGCCGGTGCCAACTTGATCGCTGCCTTGAGTGCGATGTTGGGTATCCCATCCATGCCGGGGGCTTTATTGTTGCCCACCCTGGCAATCGCCGTAAGAAGCTCTTCTTCAGTAATGGCTGGGATGTCTTCATCGACGTCCTCTTCGAGCTGATAGTCCTCCTCGGGTTGCTCAGGGAACAGATGTGAAACAATCTTTTCCAGCAGAGCTGCGTCCACAGGCGATGGCATTGGCTGGCTTTTCAGCCGAGTGTGTGTGTGTGTGTGTGTGTATGTGCGCGCGCGCGCGCGCGCGCGCGCGCGCGCGTGTGTGTGTGTGTGTGTGTGTGTGTGTGTGTGTGTGTGTGTGTGTGTGTGTGTGTGTGTGTGTGTGTGTGTGTGTGTGTGTGTGTGTGTGTGTGTGTGTGTGTGTGTGAAATATGCTATAAGTATGAAACATAATTAAGTTTGTGGTTCTACATTCTACATGCATATACCCATACATTTAATTAAAAAAGTCATTTTATACTTTAATAAACTTTGTACTCTTATTTTTCACAGTGCTAATCAAGTTGAACAATGTTATGTGAATATTGTTTTCTTTTAATCGTAAATTTATATCACTTCGAATTAACCATAATATAATTTAGCGAGTAATCGACGAAATTTTTTATGTGCATTTTTCCAGCTCTGCTATCAAGTTTTGGAGAATGCGTTTGTTTTTGGTTGGTCGAGGTCGACCGTTTACATCAACCCCCAAAAGCATTGAAACAGCGTCGTCACCTCCATCGAGAAGTGATTTTGTTACATTCTAGCGAATGTGCCTTATCTCGGTTATTCCCAATATCCTCATTTGCCGTTATAAGCTTATTATACATGTATAAATCTAAGAATAAGACGCGTAACAGCGTAAAAAGGAACGTGCACGCATATTCGCACGCATATTCGAACTACAGCGATATATGCACGACAGCAGCTCCGTCAGTCAACGACTTTTCCTATCACATTGACTGTCAACAAGAACACGATCTCAGGCACATATTCCAAGAAGAGCTGTCAAACCAAAAACCAACCATCAGCTCGATCCACAGAGTCCAAAAATCCTACGCCGGCCCATCCGCATGGTGACCAAGAGAAGCCTCGACCCTAGATTATTTCATCATAACATAGCCTAGACGGCTCCGGCGAATTTATAACTCTGACTAAAAAATAAGACATCCGGTCTCGCAACGTAGTGGGGTATATAGACCTTTCGATATGAGAAGTCACAATCGCCATAAATCGACATAACACAAACCATGCGAATGCTTAGGTCTCAGATATCGAACTCTATATCACATGCGCTTTTTCGCCGAAACACGGGACAAAGGTCTCCTTCATACGCATATAATAAGAGTCATACGCATGTAATGAGAATAAAGCCACGAACGTTTCTAACGAATCTGTAAAGTATTCGCACACCATTCCCCGACCAATCACGCTAATCAACCGATATCTTCACAACCAATGGTCCAATCCCTGCAGAACTAGATGACCAAAACCGCACTCTCCCTAAGGTTCCGTCTCCCGCTATTGAACCTCTCCTTATTTTTATATTAAGAAAGACTTCCTTCCTGAAGTCAGTTTCCCGTCAACTACCATCAAATCAAGTTCTTCTATTGAGTCTCAATCCCAGTCTCCCGTCAACCATCATCAAATCAAGTTCTTCTATCGAGTCTCAATCTCAGTCTTCTGTCAACCAATATTTCCGTCAACCGAATCACTCCTTATATCAAGTCATAATTCAGAAGCCTACGAATATCTCCAATCAACTTTCCTACGAACCGTCTTCATTTTTCGAGTAACAAAAGTTTTACACTTGTATAATTTCTATCATCGGTCCGTGAATATCAATCTCAATTCATCGACCTTCCGCGCCGTTCATATTTATATCCGCGCATAGTGCCATCGTAGTAAACACGTCGAGTATACACACGGCCAGGTTGTCCAGTCGAAGTAGGATTTCACCTGGAATTAATTCCGGGCTTCGATTTTCTTTTTTTATATTTAGGGGGGGGGCGGTGGTTGGTAGTGTAAATCTCGATTTTCGGGAAAATCCCCCCGGTACGTTTGCCGCCATCTTGATTTAAAAAGAGATTTTTTTTGTTTTTCGAATAACTCGCTTATTTTCAACCTTATAGTGAAAATGATAGTATTCAAAGTTGTGGAAAATGTAATTCCCCACAAGTTTGGTAATTATAATTTTTACCCTAGGATCGATATTTATAGAGTTAGACTGCTAAACGGGTAAAAAACGTTTCTTTTTAACTTATCTCGTTTATTATCAAGTTTATTGTAAAAATGGTAATAACTAATCATATAGGAAATTTTATTTCCTTCAACTTCGGTTATTAGCATTTTTACCCTCGGATCAATATTTTTGGACTTATACTCAATTTAGGGGTGAACTTTTTTTTATGTTCAGTTATTTCGTTTATTATCAAGTTTATCGTAAAAATGGTAAGGAGTAATCGGGTAGGAAATTTTATTTTCTTCAACTTTGGTTAGTACCATTTTTACTCTAGGATCAATATTTTCGGACGTATACTTCATTTAGGGGTGAACTTTTTATTTATGTTTAGTTATTTCGTTTATTATCAAGTTTATCGTGAAAATGGTTATGGATAGTCAGGTAGGGAATTTTGTTTTCTTCAATTTTGTTTATTAGCATTTTCACCCTAGGATCAATATTTTCGGACTTATACTCAATTTAGGGGCGAACTTTTTATTTATGTTCAGTTATTTCGTTTATTATCAAGTTTATCGTCAAAATGGTCATGCATAGTCAGGTAGGGAATTTTATTTCCTTCAATCAGGGCCCTCGGTAAAACGAGCAAAATTGGCATAGGACAACCTACGTGGGGGCCTACACGGGATTAAAATTGGAGGTACGTATCTTATGGAAGGAAACAACATTAGTATGAATTTGACGTAACTTTCAAGTTGAAAGAACTAATCAGGTGTTAAAATCCACAGGTTTCTACTTGCTGGAATGGCTCTTTGCAACCAGAGAACACAGCCAAAGTCGAAGAAATTTGAATTACGTACGGTTGTCCATCACGTCTTTTATAAAAAATTCAATAATAAATTGAAGAAAAGAATGAAAAAAATTACACCCCTATTTTAATTATAACTTGTAACATTAGACTTTTATTTCCGACAATTATTAGACCGCGGGTGATGGTATTTACATGACGTCGGGTATAACATTTATATTATTATTTTCGTGTAACATTTCTTGTACTCAACTTTCATATATATATACATATAGATGCGCCGGGCTATGGTTAGTTTCCCTCGTAGGCTCTTTTTGCGCTCCGAGACCTTGTCGCTGCATCCCTGGTTAACAGCTTCCCCGTGCGGACAGCGGAGTCTTCGGGTGATCAATCCAACTCCACTCCTCTTTATGGATAATCCGACATATGCAATGTCCGGAGGCCTGGGCGCCCTTGTAGTATAGGCGCCCTCGGGATACGGTCCGAATTTTGGAAGACGTCCTCGCAGGTGAACGGTCCCGGAGCAAAGAGAGTCACTACCTTTTTCCCACACGCCAAGTGAAAGGACGTAGAGGGGTGGGGGCCAGACTGAGGTTTCCCCCATTCCATCACGCAGACGGATCTCGGTCGCGGCGACTTATTATACGATTACATTTGGCATGTTACAAACTCCTAAAATATTGATTCTAGGGTAAACATGGTACTAACGAAAGTTGAAGAAAATAAAATTTCCTACCCGATTATTTATTACCATTTTTACGATAAACTTGATAATAAACGAAATAACTAAATATAAAAAAAAGTTCATTCCTATATTAAGTATAAGTCTGGAAATATTGATCCGAGAGTAAAAATGCTAATAGCCAAAGTTGAAGGAAATAAAATTGCTTACGTGATTATTAATTACCGTTTTTACAATAAACTTGATAATAAACGAGATAATTAACAAAAAAACGTTTTTTTGCCCCTATTTGCAATGAAACTATAAATATCGATCCTAGGGTAAAAACTGAAATTACCAAACTTGTGGGGAATTAGATTTCCCACAACTTTTGATATGATCGAAAATGATGAAAATCGAGATTTACACTACCAAACGCCCCCCCCCCCCCTAAGTATAAAAAAATAAAATCGAAGCCCGGAATTGATTCCAGGTTAACCGAATTTTTTACCTATCTCGAGTGGACTAAGGGTAAAATCATGCGGGCGTCTCACCAGCAATTGTACCAGCGAGCGCTCCAGGCCAAGAGCGAAGGCCCTTGTAACGCGAGCGACAACAAACATCCACGCGAGCGAGCGGGCGACCGACCGAGCGTCAAAAACAACCAATGTAAGCTGACCATACCTTTTTCTTTTTGTATCTTTCACCGTAGGCCCTGATCGCTTTAACCCGTCTTAGTAATTTTATAATTAATAACATAGTGACAATCGTACACCAATTCTGTCGAATTATTCCTCAACACCGAAATATCGCGTCAATTCCTTTATGCTAGTCTTTCCCACGCACTACCCCTTTTGACCCTCATCCCGTGCTATTGCGCTAGGCGTAGGCAACAAAGAGGGAAACGAAAATATTATGCTCTCACCCCTTCCGAATGTGACAATTTTTTTAGGTTGTCGATGGTTATGCCAACCTTCGCTATTTTCGTTAACATTCCCGTCGACACATTGTTTTTAAGACAATTCAAATAGTTTAAAATCACTTTAGTTTTTGTGGCTCGAATTTCCTCTGTACTTATAGTAGTATAACAGGACTGATTCTAACTCCGGGATCTCTGGAGGGCGGGGGGGGGGGGGGGGCTCCAGCGCGGAGGACCCCGGGCAGGCGTCACGCGGGGGGAAGGGGTCGGCGTCGCAGAGAGGGAAGACGTTACAGAGCGCGAGGCAGCCGATAGTGATGGTGTGACATCACACGGTGAGGGAGAGGACAGCAATGCCGGGGGGGGTGGGGTTAGAATAGAAGGAGGAAACAATCGTAGTTAATAAGAACTTATTCTTTTAATTTTCTCTATAAAGTACAAACAAATGGTTACAATAGAACATTTTCATCAATAATGGCAAAATTTCAAATACAATTTATCAGAGTTTGTTATAAATAATATCGTCTGTGTGTGTGTGTGTGCGCGCGCGTGCGTGCGTGCGTGCGAGGATGTCTCCGGGGGGGGGGGGGGGAGGGGTAGCCATAGGCCTGAATGCTTACCATAGACCAGCGGATGGCAAGGGAACGCCATCGAGGAAGAATGCTATGCAGGGCAGGGAGAGGCTACCGCGTCTGTGGATACGGTTGCCATAGCTAGGGGGCGGCGGCAGTTGGTGGTCGGCAAATTGGTGGTTGGCAACAACCATAATTAATAAATACTTTTTACGATTAATTCGTTTAACAATGAAGTGCATAAATGAATTGTTTCTAAACATTTTCATCAATAACGAATTTTGAATTTCAGATTTAATTTATCATACTTTCTTATACATGCTATTTATATTATACACAGTGGTTCTGAAACAAACAAAACATGCATTTTTTCTCATTAATCTATGCGACCCATTGATATTATTTAGAATGATGCCAAAGTTTAATAGAAATATTAACAATGAGCTCGGTGCACATTCATACAGGTGAAACACATGTTAGATAGAACAATTTGATGCACCGGATCTCAACAGTCGTTGCAGAAAATCCCTCTCATCGATGCCTCGTGTTCGCTGTACTATCGCACACTGATATAGCTTGTTGAAACTCTTCTTGTACATGGAAATAGAACGGAGTGCAATGCTTGACCATTGGTCGCGAAATAAAAATAATTCATGCAATATACAGCTTCTTGGTTGAAATGATGAAGATGTTGCACGTCCGGTCTGTTTTCTCGCACATTATGGTAATCATCAATATGGTCACTCTCATACGCGCACTCTACCGATTCGATATCACTGTCCAGTTCGTATATTTCTTTCACTTTCATCTCGTTGTCGTCGTCGCCAACATCGATCATTTAAACTTCACGGATTTTATTAACTATTAGTGTACTTTTTTTTTTTCTGTGGCTCTTTCGTTGCAAAGTCAGACCTCGGAGGCTGAATACTGGAACAGTGAAAACGGCTGTTCCAATCCTTTTTAAGATTTTGGTTTTTGGATTCTCATTAGGTTGCAGTATGGTGGGAATGGCCATGTGTTGCTCGAATTTTTCCCAACATCAAAACTAGGACGAGCAAAAGGGTTTTTTTTCTTTATTTCTCGAGCATGCGGAAAATAATGGGGATGTGTAGAAAAAATTGGCCTTCTAAGATGTCACATCCCGTCTATGGACAAACGAAAGATTTAGTCTCAATGTTTTTTTTTCTCAACTAAGGGTTGCCATGCGCTGTCCGGAAAGAAAAGTGATACTCCATCGTGGAGGCGAAAGCTGACTTGCTGGGACTCTTCTCAAGTATTGAATTTTACGATCTCCACAAGACAGCGTTTGGAAACAGAGTATGGATCGCAGTATTTTGAGGTTTCAGATTGCTATACATGTGCGACTTAAGTATAGTTACTCTATCGTCTTGCACTTATAGTATGTCTTTTTCACTCATGCCTCTGATACCGTGTTGAATAATCGGTCCAGATATCAGATGGCATTACATTTTCCTCATAAACACGACTCATACTTAAAAACCCATGAAATTCCTCCCATACTCTACGTTGATTGTTCTATTTTTCCCTGCTCTATCCCGACTCTATACCACTTGTAGTAAAAAACAGGTATTTTAATGTAATCAGTCAAAGATAAAGACAGCAAATTATTTCTCTTTGAGTTCTGAAAATAGTTTTTCTTAGTCCGAGCACCTGCGTCATATGCATTCACGACCTATCGCTTCAGGTATAGGCTCACGCTTGAAAACCCACAAAATGTTTACAACAATCATCGTATGAAACAATGATCCGAAAAAATGTATGTACTTTTTTTATTCTACAGGTATCCGGTTTTTCATCCATGAACGTTAACATGTATATTGCCCCTTGTTCCAGTATTTATGTGGTCCAGCCTGTCACGAATCTTAGGGCTCTTCGCAGAGCAACATCAAACCTATTCAAAAGACACCAGGCTATACAGGTCTTACCAAGTCAACCACATGGCTAAGGCTTTTTTCGTCGACGTTCGTAGCCACCCTCCGAGCAATGGGATTTTTTTTGGTCACATTCATAGCCGCTCAAGTTATGGTTCGTATATCAATGACACATATATACAAGCGAGGTATTTATTATGATAACAATAAGCTTTATCGATCTATGGGCGAAGCCTTTTTTAGCTTTCGACCGCTGATCCGTCTGCATGCGCCACTTCAGCACAAATGCACTCGAGGTGTGGAATACTCACAAAGTAATGTTTGGTCCAGATGAACCCCCAACCTGGTTGTTCTGTTTATTTCTTTGTTTTTCATGCGCTCCAAGGTAATATATACCAACGCGATATTTAAAAAAAAACTCTGGCGGAGCTGATTCTATTACATTTTCCAAGCTAGAAGGGAATGACGGAAATATTTCCGATGGGAGACCATCTTTAAGGCGATGTGCCACATGCCTCCGACCGCATCGAAATTTTGAAAAAAGAATTCTCCCAAACGGAACAACCGATTGGAATGAAATTTGTTGTGTGCATGCAGGACACTTGCTCCGAGAGGATGATGCCCTCCGTTATGCAAAATTTCCAAAAAAAAAATTACAGTTTGTGGTTACCCTGCGAAAAATGGTGAATTATTAACCATTGCATCGCATTTTCGGTGATTTTCTGAGCGTCATCCTCTGGACCGTAAAAAAGCACACATTTTAAGCTTTGTTTCATCTGTTTTCATGAACAAATGGCGGAGAAAAGGCATTTTGAAATTTTTACATAAATGTAGCAAAAATGTATCGACTAAGCTCAAAATATCAGTTACCGGAGCAAGCGTTAGGTTCATCCGTTTTCTCACTAGCGGCGCGCAGCTCGCTTCGCCCTTTTTTACCGACCTCGCTCGCCTCCTTCCGGAACAATTTATTTTTGACAGGTCGAAAGCCTGAGCCATAACCTCGCACATTCGTTCGAAATATATTTCAAACGATGTGTAATAGTGTGTGATAGAGTGAAGTTTGTTTTCGTCGCGTTTTGGTGAGTTTTCATTTGACGTGAAAAACGAAACGAGCCCGGTGGT
This sequence comes from Ophion ellenae, assembly GCA_963210295.1. Classification (NCBI taxonomy): domain Eukaryota; kingdom Metazoa; phylum Arthropoda; class Insecta; order Hymenoptera; family Ichneumonidae; genus Ophion; species Ophion ellenae. The sequence goes on along the minus strand of OY723385.1, from coordinate 16,417,995 downwards.
CGAGGACGTCGCCTCAGCTCGCCGGCACACCACCGACGACAAATCCCGACAAAGAAGTAATCGACGAGAAAACCGCAGCGGCCGATTTCACGAAGAAGATCGAGGAACATAGTAACAGCGAGAAGCCGAAGGAGAAAACACCGGAAGGCAAGGTACGTACGTGCTATAACTTGATAACTTCAATTTACGTGCTTTGTTATTTGCCACGATCTTCCCTCGCATGGCTGTCCCGCTCGCCGATGTGTCAAACAGCCAAGGGCTCTGATGCAAGAAAACTTTCATCTCCGATGAAAGAGATAGTACCCTACGGTGTACCTGTACGGTAGTACATGCTACACGCAAATGTACGTGTTACTAGTATGGTACGGGTACACTGTGCAATAATAAGATATACCGGTTCCGTATCCTCACCATACTAATGCTAGTACCGATACGGTACGCACACACGTAGTAGGTACGGTACCTGGGCTATCATGTAGGAACCAGAACTCAAATAGCATCGGATTTACCATCTAGATGGACCATCGGATTTATCCAGTGCAGCAAGTACGTACTGCCGAGGATAAGAAACCGCGTCAATCGTCGCAGCTACAATATATAGTCCCAGTGTCGAGAGGATATCACCGCTGTCTCCAATGTCTCTGAGAGCACGAGCGAGGCTGACCTCAAGGAACAACATCTCGCCATGGATCGCACCACCAATCTGTGCAAGGCCTTTCGCTTACGTATGTACGTTTAAAAACAAAGGGCGAGGACGCTAGGGCCTTCTTGCGTTGCAATGGTTACGGCTACCATCATCTCATACTCAGAGTCGATGGGTCCAAACCTTCAGCCCAACAAAATTGAATGCCCAACAGTTAAACGTGTTAAGGTAGAACAAGCATGCGCTCTTGATTTTTATAGATTTTGTTCGAATTTTAACCAGACGTTGTTCGTATAATTATGCATGTTTCAGTGAAATTTCAGAACAGTCGACTATGTAGATTCGGAGATAATGGGTTTTGAAATTGCAACTTTTAACACTGCAGGGTCGGCATTGAAATTTAGACAGAGTAATTTTTTGTAACACATATTTGTCCTCTATAAAAAGACACAAGGCAATAACATAATCAAGATAAAATATTAATGTTTATAACGCAAATATTTCTTTTTACGTTAAAAGTTTTCAACTTTAGGAACACGATAATTATCTTTTTTCTCAACATATTGAACAATACTGATCTACGGTGTTGCATAATGTCTTCTTATCATAGGGGACAAATATTTTTTACCGAGAGTTATTCTGTCGTTACTGAACGTCTTTAGCAAAACTGAATAGCAAAGACAATCCAAACTTTTTTCACTCGTTCCCTAACTAGTTTGCTATCTGATCATAATTTTTTTTTCAAAATGAATAATCCAATAGAATGGTACGCCGAATTATGTGACCTGACTTTCGGCCAATGCAGACCCTGCAGTATTAAAAGTTGCTATTGAAAAATCCATTATCTCCCAATCTAAATAGTCAACTGTTCTGAAATTTCACTCAAACTTGCATAATAATATCAATAATGTCTGGTTAAAATTTGAACAAAATCGATAGAAATCAAGAGCGCACGCTCGTTTTACCATAAGGGCTTACACTACTGTAAACGGCCAAAATTGAGTGATATTTCGCGATTTTTTTAGGACAAATGAGAGACTATTAATATTCAACGATGTTATTAGTCAAATCTTCGAGTGACCGAAATGAAATTTATATTAAAAAATTATGCCAAAAGGTGACGCTGGAGCCATTCTGGTGAGGCATGTTGAATTTGAGACGCTTTGTGGCACGCAGTATAGCTGACGCAAATTTTATTTTAGAATAAAATAAAAAATTTCTATCAATTTACACAAGTATAGCTAGAGAAATACGTAGAGGATTGTGAAAATAATAATTTTTGTGTAATTGGGGAGCATTAAACCAAAAACTTGATTTTCGACAGAAAAAAAGGATTATCATTTCGTAAATTACTAATGTTATAACTAACTCATAGAAAGACCCGTACGTATTTCTCTTTGGAATATTATTTTAAATGTGTACTCAAAATTTGGAGTGAAAATAATGAAAATTTTTGGTGTCATGCGGCGTGCCGTTTTGAAAAATTGTGTTTCGAGATAGACCAGCGTAACGCAGAGTTTCTTCTCCGTTCCCTGGTAGACTATGGACAAAATATTTGCGATGAAACTTTTCGAGGAGAATAAGCCACTGTCCGGGCTGAATCTCCGTCGTCTGATGACATCAGCACCCTACCCCTACCTTCGTGAGGCGAGCGGCGGACAAAGTGTATATGAATCGTGGTCGAGGTATTTGTTTAAATTTATTACAACGGACGGTAAGATGTCACAACCTTTCCACAGGGCAAGTCGTTAGCAACTCGGAAAGCCTAAAGTTGAATTGTTGTAAAAAATTATTGAAAACTTTCTATTTTGGGAAAGTCAGCATTTTATTTCAAATTCGTTCAGGTCAAAATGACGCAGTGTGTCAAGGAAGGAGAACACCACCGTCACTGCCCATTGTCGACCGTTTTTTTAGATTTAAAAAAACAGAAACCAATAAAATACATGTTCAAAAGAACTGTTAGGCTTTATCAGGTATATATTGAAGTATGTAAAAAGAGTTTATTTGTCAAAAGAATAGAAAATCGCGGTGTACGAGTTGCTATAGCACTACTGGTTTTCAGTCAACCCTCTCCATAGTGTTGAAGTTTGCGTCGTTGAAACGCAACGAAAGCTCTTGCTTACATTTTATTTTTTATATTTTTATTGTTATAGAAAATCTTTTTTTTAAGATTTATATTGTAGATCGCTAAATAAACATCTAAAAAAATAGTTAGAAGATTTTTGTGAGCAAGATTTGCAAAATAAATAAAAGGAATTCACGAATATTAATTTTCGTTGCGTTCCAACGATACAAACTTCAACCTCATACTCTCTCCGCGGAACGCAGTAGAACTATCTTAAATTTAATCCTGGAACTAAGAGCGAAATATTTTTGTTAATTATGTTAGTTTTAGAAGTCAAATACAAGAAATTTTAAAATAATCATAAAAAAATCGTAACGAGTTTGAAAAAAAGTTCGTGTTTTCGACCATAATTTTTATGTACTACTCCAAATAATTAAAGGAACAGAACATTTCTTCATTTTTTGGAGTGTTTTTTGAAGCGCTGTATTTATGTGAAAAATGGTCGCATCGAGATAAAAAAACCTTCGAAGCTTCAAGTTTCTAGTTTCGCGATTTTTTGGCATTTTTTTTGTGAGCTGCGGTTTTCTCTCTATCATAAGAATAGCGGAGGAAAAAAATTGCCAAATTTATTTGTTTTTTTTTCAAGGTTTCTAGTCTACTTAATTTTTCTAGGCTAGTTAATTTTTTTCCACGTAACTCAATGTATAGGTCCGTTAGCTTGTTGATCCAGCTTTAATTTGGATTTTTGTCTCTCTACGTCAATTTTTTGCTGAGATATCCTACTTTAAATGAAAAAAGATCCTTTTGTCTTTGTTCATCGATATCTCAGCAACCAATGATTGCAACGGAAATTAAAGGGCAACTTTGAAAACTTGAATAAATTTCCTACCAGCCCCTTTCGTTGACCTTTCAGAAAAACATTTTTTCACCCTTAACATTAATTTGAAAAAAGGACAAAATGTCACTTTTTAAAGTTTGTCAGTAAATCTACTATTACCTTACAAATATTGATGGAAACACTAATGTTGCCGCGTTTTTTTTCAAGCGTAATATAGCCCCCTGTTAATTTTCAAATTGATCCATCGAACCGTTTTTCCGAACTCATTGATCAATATTTTACAGAACAATCAAAGGCACAAGTGTATTGTTTCTAAACACCGTGTAATCATCATCAAAATGGAAAGACCAATTTTCTTCGACTCTGTTCACAAATTTGCACCCGTAAGAAAAAAAAATTCAAAAAATCTCAATTCTTAAAAAATATTGCTTTTAACTTTGTAAAACATTTCAGGAAACAATACTGACTCATTTTTTACCCGATTCGGCCTTTACGCACTATAATTTCACTCATGTTTAATAGCATTAATTAAAAGTTGATAACCCTAAACTGTATTCAATAGTCGATCTGAGAACATTTATGCGATTAACTCTTGATATTTTTTACGAAGGTTATTGGGTTCCAGAAAACATTTTTTTTTCAAACTAGGCATGAACAAAAATTGAAAAAAGTTAAAGTTTACAAAAACTTTAGACTAGTTTTTTTACCAAAACGTAGAAAAAAATTACCAAAAAAGAGTAGTTTAAAAAAATGTTAATTGGTTTTTTCTTTGAAAAAAGATCAGTTTTAAAAGAAAGTTTTTTTTGTAACCCTAATAAACTTCGCAGAAAATATCGAGAATTCATCTCATACAAGTTCTCAGATCGACTAGTGAATACAACTTGGGTGTATCAACTTTTAATTAATGCAATTAAAGATGAGTGGCATTATGGTGCGCAAAGGTCGCATCGTGTAAAAATGAGTCAGTATTGTTTCCTAAAATGTTTGAAAAATTTGAAGAAAAAAAAATTGATATTTTTCGAATTTTTTTTCTTGACCTTAACAACCGGGCAACGCTATTCTTTCCATCAATACTTAAAGTATTATACATATCCTATAATATATAAAGTAGTAGTACATTTACTGAAAAACCATAAAAAGTCATTTTTTGTCTTTTTTCAAATTAATATTAATGGTGAAAAAATGTTTTTTTTTTTCTAAAAAATCAACGAAAGGGTCGGGTAGGAAATTTATTTAAGTTTTCAAAGCTTCCCGTGCAATCATTGGTTGCCGAGAAAACGGTGATCGAAGACAAAAGGATCTTTTTACATTCAAAGTCGCATATCTTAGCAAAAAATTGACGTCGAGAGACAAAATAAACAAGCTAACTGATCTATACATGTATTTAACTGAAATAACATTCTCGAGCGCGTGGACCCTTGAAAAAAAAAACCCAAAAATTTGGAATCAAATTTTCTCTCGCTATTTTTTATTATTGCGCGATTACAGTAGCTCAAAAATTTGTTTTGACGACAGATCTCGCAACTAGAAACTTGAAGCTTCATGATGCTTTTTTTCATCTCGATGCGACCATTTTTCACATTGATACAGTGCTTCAAAAAACACTTTGAAAAATTGAAGAAATTGGATTAGTCGATTGGACGAAAATTGTTCGAGTTCGTGGTTGAAAGCGTGGTTTGGAGAAAAAAACGTGTGTGAAGTCAACGGTTAAACGACAGAGCTGAAGAACTTTTGTTTCCATAATCTAATCCCACCTTTTGGTCGAAAATAAAACTATTTTTAGTCGGTGAATTTCTCCCCTTAGATAATAGGCGTACAAGAGTTGAGAATTGCGACTACCGGCATGGCATCGCCGAAGACGCGTTTCAGCGCCGGAGACCCTATAAAAATAGATCGAAAACCACGTTAAAACTGTTTTTTTTCGGCTATAAACGAATTTTCATCATATTTTTGGAGGTTATAAGGATTTTTTAAATGTTTAAAAAAAATGTTTTTTCGAAAGTTTTCAACTGGTGTCCTCCTTTAAACATATCGCGATCGTAAAACTTCACCGCTGTTCTGTAGGGCGAGACTCCTGCGATCGTCATTGCTAGAAAATTCGATCCTTGGAGGAACTTGCCGAAAATAAATCCCGACAGAGACAAAAAAATTCTAAATGTATTTATTTTAGCAATAATCATAAAATTTCACCACTCTTTCGCACAGTGAGACTCGGTCGATCGCGTTCGCTCGCTCGCGAATTTGGTCGGCCGCAGCCAACCTGCCGAAGATAAGCCATGACAGAGAAAAAAATGGCGAACGCAATTGTTTAAACAAAGAGCATTGTAAATTTTTTTAAGATTCCAAGGATTTTTTAAAAGTGCTTCCAACAAACCGATTTTTCGAAAATTTTACACCGATGATCTCTAAACAATTCGCGGTAGTAAAATTTTACCACTCTTCTGTAGAGCGAGACTTCTCCGATCGTCATTGCGAGAAAATTCGATCTTTGGAGAAACCTGCCGAAGATGAACTCCGACAGAGAGAAAAAATGCCAAACGAATTTTTTTTAGCATAATTAGTAATAATTTAGTAATAATAAAATTTTACCACTCTTTCGTAGAGTGAGACCCGGTCGATCTCGTTCGCTCGCGAATTTGGTCAGCCGCAGACAACCTGCCGAAGATAAGCCATGGCAGAGAAAAAGTACCAATCGCAATTGTTTAAACAAAGAGCATTGTGACATTTTTTAAGTGTCCAAGGATTTTTGAAAAGTGCTTTTAACAAAACGATTTTTCGAAAAATTTTCACCGATGACCGCTAAACAATTCGCGATAGTCAAATTTTACCGCTCTTCTGTAGAGCGAGACTTCTCCGATCGCCATTGCTAGAAAATTCGATCCTTGGAGAAACCTGCCGAAGATGAATTCCGGCAGAGAGAAAAAATGCTAAACGAATTTTTTTTTAGCATAGTTAGTAATAATTTAGTAATAATAAAATTTTACCACTCTTTCGCAGAGTGAGACTCGGTCGATCGCGTTCGCTCGCTCGCGAATTTGGTCGGCCGCGGCCAACCTGCCGAAGATAAGCCATGGCAGAGAAAAAAATGGCGAACGCAATTGTTTAAACAAAGAGCATTGTAAAATTTTTTAAGTTTCCAAGGATTTTTTAAAAGTGCTTCCAACAAACCGATTTTTCGAAAATTTTACACCGATGATCTCTAAACAATTCGCGATAGTAAAATTTTACCACTCTTCTGTAGAGCGAGACTTCTCCGATCGTTATTGCGAGAAAATTCGATCTTTGGAGAAACCTGCCGAAGATGAACTCCGGCAAAGAGAAAAAATGTCAAACGAATTTTTTTTAGCATAATTAGTAATAATTTAGTAATAATAAAATTTTACCACTCTTTCGTAGAGTGAGACCCGGTCGATCTCGTTCGCTCGCGAATTTGGTCAGCCGCAGACAACCTGCCGAAGATAAGCCATGGCAGAGAAAAAGTGCCAATCGCAATTGTTTAAACAAAGAGCATTGTAACATTTTTTAAGTTTCAAAGGATTTTTGAAAAGTGCTTTTAACAAAACGATTTTTCGAAAAATTTTCACCGATGACCGCTAAACAATTCGCGATAGTCAAATTTTACCGCTCTTTTGTAGAGCGAGACTTCTCCGATCGCCATTGCTAGAAAATTCGATCCTTGGAGAAACCTGCCGAAGATGAATTCCGGCAGAGAGAAAAAATGCTAAACGAATTTTTTTTAGCATAGTTAGTAATAATTTAGTAATAATAAAATTTTACCACTCTTTCGCAGAGTGAGACCCGGTCGATCTCGTTCGCTCTCGAATTTGGTCGGCCGCAGACAACCTGCCGAAGATAAGCCATGGCAGAGAAAAAAATGCCGATCGCAATTGTTTAAACAAAGAGCATTGTAAAATTTTACAACTCTTTTATAGAGTGAGTCTCGAGCGATCTCGCTCGTGACTTGAGATTTTAGCAGAGATCGAATTCGTCGTCGATGAGCGACATCGAGATGCCAAATGGTCTTCAAGCTTATTTGTTTAAATTACTTAAAAAAGAATGGGAAATGCTACCACCCTTCCAGCATCCGAGTCTCTAGCAAACCCCGTTTGCTAGAAAATTCAACCATAAAGAAATTTCCACCGATGACCGCCGAAAAAATGCTGTCAAATATGAACCTGGCAGAGATAAAAATTCTGAACGCATTGGTTTGAATAATGAGCATTGTAAAATTTTACCACTCTTTTGTAGAGTGAGTTTCGAGCAATTTCGGTCGCTCGAAATTTTGGCAGGGATCGATATCGTTAATGATAAGCAGCATCGATGTTACAAATTGTGCTCGAGCTTATTTGTTTAAATGAATTAAAAAAGTATGGGAAAATGCCTGAGTCTTTTAGTTGTGGCCGTCGTCGAAAAAAAATCGATTCGATTGCTGCATATACAATGTAAAATGCAACAAAGTTTCACCGCTCTCCTGCCGAGCGAGCGCATGCTTCCAATACAAGCGTACCATGGTCGCTACGCATAGTTGTGTGAATTGTGTGATACACACATAGATGTAAGGTGCTTGCGTACGACCGCGAACGGCGCGCGAGAATGGATTCGTTCTTTTTGCACGCGGTCGGTGTAGCTAACATACACACACACACACACACATGCGTGCCAGCGATCGCCGTCTATTTCGCTTCGACGCTTCGTCCCAGTGCGAAGCATCGAGACCGAATTCGCGATCGCTGCGCTGTCCGTCGGTAGCGACTCGTAGCTAAAAACTACGAGATCTGCGCTACCGACGTAACGAGAGGCCGCGTCGAAATTTTCTGGCGTGTGGCACATGGCCTTAATCATCGACAGCGTTCAGAAGCGACCACACTTTGAATGGAACAGTCAGTTAGTTAACATAATCTCGCTGGGAAGAGTTTTCAACCCGTTAATATGGAGAATAATATTAAACCATTAGAACAAAGCTTGCACAACCAAGCCGCGCTTTTAAGTTCAGTTGAAGACTTTGTTGCGTGGGAGCAACGGATCCTCCACTTTATTGAAGTACTGAAATCGGTGTGTGAAGTTAACATAAATACTATATCGTTATAAATACTAGATGAATTAAACGGCAATCCATTATTTCGCAGGTGTTTGCATTACTTTAGATCAGAGGATGAATTGCAGTCACATGAGATCGGTTGTGGAGCAATAAAGAACAGCACCATCCGACTACCAAATGATACCGATAAGTGGTTCCGAATCACCAACTACAGTCGGAAAGCACGACACCCACTCATTGTAAATGCCTATTTAGAGTGTTTTTAACAAATCATAGAAAGTAGATGAGAGTGTGCAAAGACTGATGAGAAGGACGTAGCAAAGGATATGTATCAATATCATGAAACATTTAGTATTGATTACTACATGTGTTGTTCATATGACGAATCGCTATCATAGTATCCATCACAGCGCTGATTCCATATCATGGTTTGTGGAAAACTGGAGAAACTAGTGCTGTGCATAAAATCCATTTTTATGTTTCAATGACAATGATTTTATATGCAGTCATAATCCATCAGTAGAGGTAGAAGTTGAATTGCTTAAGATACAATAGCGTATGCCCCACATAATATTAAATGAGATCAATAAATTGTCATTACTTCAAAAATTAGAAAGTGGGCGATACTTGAATATGAGTTGTCGCTCTTCGGCTCTATACAAGTATCCACTGCTACGAGGCACAACGAAATCTTTATGGAGCGTAAAAGTAGTAGAGAAACCAAACCATGTCATTTTTGCGGTGCAGGCGGGGAAAAAAATGATATGGCAAAGGACATTACATTATTCACCGACTGCAAAGTCACCAGTGTTAAACTTTATCTCAATTCGGAATTCTATGCCCATGATGACTCGAAATTGGACTTCAACAAAAAAACAGTTATCAACATTTTGTTCAATATGTACTCTCGTTTTCGTAAATATCATTACGACTGTAATAGTGATCATTCTTTGCTAACCATTGCCAAGTGTTAATGTAACAGTCCCTTCATGGTTATTGATTGATCGCGTCAGAACGAGCCTGCGAAAAAATGCTGTAGTGATTATAGTTCCCATGCGAGGAAGATTAACCGCCAAATACAACGGCCTATCATTTTAATCTTACACGATGGCGTTGATGAATATTGTCCATTGACCGACATTATCGGTAAAATTGTGTAGATCAGCAAATAACCCCGGCTAAATGAATTAAAAGTTTAAAAACGAGTTTCTCAAAGATCAACGTCAGTCATGAATTGATCTTGCCATCGACTTGATCACGCTAAAACATATTCGTTATGACTGTGCCCACGGTTGTGGATCTACAAGGATTCATTGTTGGAAGGAACTTTATCGTGAAGGAAGTAGCAATTCTGAGAGCGGAATGCATACTCTCCCATTACATTTTCGCAAGTCCCGTACCATGGATACTTCTCACAAAATCAGAGATACAAAGCATCATGGTTGATTCGGAAGCATTATGGTCTAAAGTGGGCCTATGGAAACGTTCCATATAGCATGGCTGAAGGTTTAATAACGGCTGCAGTTGAGGGTTCAACGGAAGACGACAGGTGCCCTATCGCATATGTCGAGTGTCATGAAAAACGAGAATGGCTAGCTGATATTCTAAATATGAAAAATTATCTAGTTATTGAGTCGTTGAATGTAGACTTTGAAGATATGGATGTATTGAGTAAATTAATTGGAAGCTCAACTCTACGTTATGAAAAGCATGAAAACAATTGCGCCTTACAAAATGTATTTAAAATATTCAATTGGTGGTTGAATCATAGAGATTTGTGTGAATAAAAGAAATGTAACATTATGTATTTTTTATTCTCCTCACCCCGTACTTCGTTGTACCAGCATCATCTGTTATCGGATTATGCAACTGAATAAAGTATTCCGTTCGAATGTGTAACTCAATTTTTATTGTATGGCATTTGATTGGAAATAATTTTGAAAGATGTTCGAGAATCGTTCGTGAGACGTTCAAGGGACTTCCGAAGAGGTTCATAAGACGGTTGAAGACATTCAAGAGACTTTCGAAGACTTTCATGAGGCGTTCTAAGATGTTCGTGAGACGTTCAAGAGACTTTCGACAACGTTCATAATACGTTTGAAGACATTCATGAGGGGTTCAAAGAGGTTCAACAGACTTCCGAAAACGTTCGTGAGACATTCGAAGATGTTTGAAGACTTTCGAAGACATTCATAAGACGTTTGAAGAATTTCAAGAGTTCATAAGACGTTTGAAGACATTCGTGAGGGATTCGAAGACGTTTGAGAAACTTTCGAAGACACTCCGTGCTATTTCCATGTACAAGAAGAGTTTCAAGAAGCTATATCAGTGTGCGATTACTACAGCGAACACTAAACATCGATGAGAAGGATTTTCTGCAACGACTGTCGAGATCCGGTGCATCAAATTGTTCTATTCAACATGTGGTCCACCTGTATGAATGTACACAGAGCTAATTGTTAATATTTCCATTAAACTTTGGTATCATTCTAAATAATATCAATAGGTTACATAGATTAATAAGAAAAAGATGCACGTTTTGTTTGTTTCAGAACCATTGTGTATAATATAAATATCATGTATAAGAAAGTATGATAAATTGAATCTGAAATTCACCATTCATTATTGATGAAAATGTTTAAAAACTATTCATTTATGTACTTCATTGTTAAACAAATTAAACGAAAGAAGTATTTATTAATTATGGTTGTTGCCACCATCTGCCGCCGCCCCCCAGCCATGGCAACCGTATCCACAGATGCGGTAGCCTCCTCCTGCCGCGCATAGCCTTCTTCCACGTTGATTTCCCCTTGCCATCCGCCGCGAAGACGCCCTCGCACGCACGCACGCACACACACACGACGATATTATTTATAACAAACTCCGATAAATTGTATTTGAAATTTTTCCATTATTGATGAAAATGTTCTATTGTAACCATTTGTTTGTACTTTATAGAAAAAATTAAAAGAATAAGTACTTATTAATTACGATTGTTTCCTCCTTCTATTCTACCCCTCCCCCCCCCCCCGGCATTGCTGTCTTCCTCCTCACCGTGTGATGTCACACCCTCACTATCGGCTGCCTCGCGCTCTGTAACGTCTTCCCTCTCTGCGACGCCGACCCCTACCCCGCCGCGTGACATCTGCCCGGTGTCCCCCACGCTGGAGCACCCCGCCCCGCTCCCCCTGAGATCCCGGAGTTAGAATCAGTCTCGTTATACTGCTAATTATTGATCTTACAGTAACGGCATTGCATCGAACATTTTCGTCAGTAACACCAATAACTTTTACAATATTTTCTATCCCAGTTACGTCGACCATACTGTCATCAGCACCAGCAGACGATCCGATTCCAACAAAATCTTCCGCCGAAGCTGATTGACTAACAGACCCATTACTTTTGACTCTTTCTGGCAATTTCTTTTTTAAAAGAGGAAGTGTATAGCCGATTCCGCACACTATTGATTGGAAATCGTCCATGAATCCCAGAACTTGCATCTCTTTTAAAAGCAGAGGAGCATTGAATTGTCCTCCGTTGTGGGCAATGAGTATTACGGGCCCAGGTGCCAAGAAATCAATAAACGATTTCATCATCAACCTCCGCGGTTTCGCTTGCATCTCCTCGCCATTTATATAAAGCTCGGAGACAGACCAAGCTTCGCATTGGCGTCTATCGCGTAAGAAGTCCCACGATTTTTTTGGCAAACTGCTGAAGCCACGCGGAAATCATTCGACTCCGATCCACCATAATGACACCGTTTGGTCGTTTTGCTAAGAGATATATTGTGGAGTGACTCGTTTGCTTGGGTTGAACCGCAGGGATCGAGGCGTTCTGCCATTTGGCAGAATGTTGTGTGTGAAGTTTGATGGGTCTGCATTGAATCCGTACCAAGAACCACAGTTCAAGTGGTCATCGAATGCGTGTAGAACTATATTCAAAAGGCCTGTTCTCACAGCTTCCACATCGCCCTTACTTTTTTCTACTACGCAGCCAAAACAATACTTGATGTAAGCAATTAGTTTGCTGGGAATTTTCAACGACCACAACTTTTTGCTGAGGGTGCAGATTGCATGGTTTTTATCTGATTCCTTATCAATAGGATGCTCTGACTCACGTCGAACTTGTGCGATTGTCGACGAGTCATCATCACCGATAAGCGTAGCAATCACGAGTCCCTCTTCTTTCAAGATCGTGTTTCATGTTAATATTTCCACAGCAATAGCAGCCTCCATAGATTTGGAACTCCCAGTGCAATTCAGCCAACAATCATGATCGTTTACTGAAATACGCAGAAAGAGTAGAATCATTATTGACCAATCCTATTAATAGTAAGATAAATTAGATTTTTTCAACAAAGCTGATTTAACAGTTTGACTGTTATTTGCTCGTTCCGATCCTTTTTTTGCCATCCCGCATTATTTGAAGCTTTTAACTGTACTATACTTTGTTCTTGTACGTCTGGCATATCTGATGGCTGCTGATCACCTGTTGTATAAAATCTATTACAAAAACCTATACAATCATACGCAATACCAGGTTATTTTCATACAATCAAGAAAAAAGTGAAAGAGAAACCCATAGATATAAATGGAAAGGGTGAAAGAAAAGCCAATAGATAGAAATTGAATGGTTGAAACGAAGCCATTTGTTGAAATTAACTGCAATTGTCAAATTCCACAACAATGCGTTATGAGAACGAGTAAAATTATTAATAAGAAAAAATACGCGAAGTAACAGATTCGAATTTGTAGCCGCTTCTCCTCCATATATTCACAGTTGTCAGTATGGAATTCCTGAAAATAACTACGAAAAACCACATACACAAATTGTGCAATGCAAACTCGAATACATAACTACACTATCTTTTAACATGCAATCAATGATAATAATAATTAAAGCATCATTTGGTTAGTTTCAAAACTAAGATCAACATTCCGTTTATTATATTGAACAACTCAGAAGCTGCGCAGTACTATTTAGTTGGCGTTGGCTGCTCTCAGAGAAACAGAATTGGTTTCATGGTCTTGACTGCATACCAATACGTTTTCCTGGATATGCAATAATGATACGTACATGATATTACATGAAGTATCGACAAATTCTACGAAACCTCAAAAAATAATTGCTTAATGATCATTTATTAAATTTCAATATAGTCAATTTAAAAGGCGTCTATTAGATCAAGTATATTTGCAAAATTGTGCTGCCAATCCCGGATATTGTTTGACAGATCATTTTTCTTTAAAAAAAAGCTGTCTGCTTCCATAGCTTCGTCAGACATGATTAAAACACGGGTTTTCCATTTATATATCTGAAGAAGGTTTTTTCAAGACAGTTCTGCAGAGAGATTTTTCACACAATTTTTTATATGCATGGTAAAAATTCACAACTATTAATACACTAATGTTCTCTTACGAAGTAGCGGCCAGAGTCAATCGGCTTTCGAGTTTCACTCCTTCCCTACACGTTTTGTGTGCTAGTTTCTCCAGGATTTTTCGAACACGACGTTCATTCCGTTTCACTAACGTGCTACTAACCGTAGGGAAATTGAGTGTCGACAAAATGGTGTTCATGTGAGTAGCACCTACGCCCGCGTCGATCATAGCTAAAAGTTTACCTACCAATTAATGACAATTCAAAGACAAAGCGAAAAGAGTTTTATTACTTACCGAGAGAATTTTTCACCTTAACTTCATATTGCGTACGATTGTTTTTTTCGTGGGATTTACTCGTTTTTACCTCACAAAGTAGAAGGCAAACATGACATCTCACATGAAAAATGCTAGCTAGCCCCATCCTTTTTCTTCTCAATGTATCGAAATGGCAGCGGAGCGTCATACGTCAAGCACCACATTTCGTCAGCTAACCTCTTTATTTCGACTATAGGACGCCCGTCGACTATCGACTCGTTCGAATCTTCATCGATTATTTTTCGTCTTTTATTCGCGATTGTAATATTTTCAGTCCACTGCAGCTTCTTTTTAGTTGTAAACTTTCCGTATGTATTACGTGGACGATCGTCCAGCATCGACATGTTTATGTTTACGTTGAGACTTCGACGGCTGCTACGCAGTCCAAAGTCGAAAACAAGCATTGCTGACAACCTCAATGTCCGCAACGTTGCCGTATTTCAGCAACACTTAATATTAATTCATGGTAATAATAGATAATCTTGTGACAGAAGTGAAAGTAGGCATCATTATAAATGACTCAAAATGTTTATTCTGAGTTGTATAAACCATTGGCTGACGCAGCTTTTTCATAATAGTCAATGATAAAATCATACTTTTTCAAGTTGGTAGTACAACAAATGTTTTTCTTATTTACGTAAAAAAATAATGAAAATGCATAATTCTGCCGTTAAATTATATATTTTATGAAAAATTAGCATCTACAGAATAAATCTATACCACGCATGCATTTTTTTAAGTACATTAAAAAACATTTCCAAACCGTCATTTGACTAAACTGGACCGCTTCAACTTCCGTAAAAGATTTTCGGAGCCCTGAGAAGGGCTTATTGTTGTAATAATCTCGTCCAGGGCTCGCCTCACATGCTGAAAGTAAAAAGAATATGTTTAAAATTCTCACAAATATCATTGAGTTATGAAAATATGTACTCCTCAAGAATGAAATGAACATCGCTCTTCGAAATTTAATTCCACTTCGACTTTCTATTGATTCAACCCGTGCATGCTTGTGAGTGGATGTACTAGTGCGGTTCTGAGCCAAGGGGGTTGGCATCTCAGGGGGGAGCGGGGCGGGGGTCCAGCGCGGGGAAGCCAAGTGCGGGGAGTACGGCGGAGGGGGGAGGGTTCGCCCGGCGCGTATGACGTCACAGAGGGGCCTCTGTGGAGGGGAGGGGAGCATGTGGTCCGTGGAGCGACTGGCGGGAGGGGGAAGCCGCCGTCGATGAGTGTTGTGTTTGTTAAAGGCGACCTTTCAAAGCCCAATATTTATGACATGTAGCTGTTTCAATTCCGATAGGATAATGTCAAGATGTCTGCATTCACCCCGTCTCAGAGCTCGCCGACACTCGAGACAGGTCCTGACAGGTGTCTTAGAAAAGCGTGCGTGCGTGCGTGTATGTATGTGTGTGTGTGTGTGTGTGTGTGTGACAACCACATATAGGTCGGAAAATTTTTGGTAATATGCAAACGCTAGGCGCCACATAAAGGGCGGCTTTTCAAAGCCCCCTAATTTATGGCATGTAGATGCGGTACCTTGGTTTCGTTTCCGAAATCCTTAAAACGTTTGCATGCGTGTCCACTCCTGCCACGAGTCTCGCCAACAAGATGTTCACATGTGCGAGTATGTACGCAGTGCATCTAACCAAGCAGGTGTTCTTCGAACGTGTTGGAACTTGTTTTTCATGATTGGAAAAGTGGGGGAGAAGTTTGAAAAATTAAGTGGGAGGGTTATGACGATCTATTGTCAATGGCTTTGACTGCGGATGAACCACTTGAGCACAGCTGCACTCTTGAAAAAAACGTCTCAATACATCTCGGTTGCATTCCGAAATATAACGTCAATATGTGCGCAACCGAAAAATATTTTTTTTTTGTAGGGGGAGCCATATTGATCTGCTGTGCTGAAATGTTTGTATGCGTGTCCACTCCTGTCATGAGTCTCGCCAACACTTTAGACAGGTCGTGACAAGTCAGGATTTCTAGGAAAAACTATAAACTTGAGGGATCTATCATCAAAGGCGGTGACCACGGATGGACCACTTGAGCGCCGCTGAACTCTTGAAAAGTCTCATCGAGATCTCCATTCCGAAAGATAATGTCAAGATGTTTGCATGCGAGTCCACCCACCACGAATATCGACAACACTTTAGACAGGTCTCGACAAGTCAGGATTTCTACGAAAAACTATAAACTTTAGAGATCAAAGGCGGTGACCGCGGATGGACCACTTGAGCTGCGGGGCCCATAAAATCTTTTGACCCGATGCATCCCGACTTCGTGTTTATTGCCTTATGTTCCTCGAGCAAGCTACGTGTTATCGGAAAACTCTAATGTTTTTCCCGAGAGAGAGGGCTGAATTTTTTTTTCCCGTAGAAAGAGCCTTTTTAATGATTCGCTCCGCTCAAATCTAGCCGCACTTTGCATGAAGCAGTCAGTCTGTTAACATCGTGGTAGTTTTTTCGTACTCGTCAACATGGAGCAAATCTTGCATGACCAAGCCGTGCTTTTACGCTCGTTCGAAGATTTTTCTGCGTGGGAGCAACGATGCATCGAGTTCATCGAAGGGCTGGAAACGCAAAGCCGGATTAAGCGCCCGCGATCATTAATCGGATATTAACAGTCACTAATAGCCCAAATAGAGCGTCTGGAAGGATTCAGGAATTGTGTGCGGAGTCGTTTCGTACACACGGTCGCAGGACATGGTGATCATGAGTTAATCTGGCGAGAGATTGAAACATCCTTCGAGAGTCGGATATTAACCGGTTCCATCATCAATTGCAGATACATCGAGCCGAGACACTTTCTAACTGATACTCGCGTCCTAGTGCTCCATCATGTGAAAAATATTATCGGCAAGCACAACAGTATTAAAATGAATACAGTCTTTAATGCTGAATTCGCGAGCGGTGACAAACATGCGAATAAAAGTGTCAACACGCGAAACTGTGAACTATTTAGCACAAGTAATTTGAACGAGTGGTATGAACAGCATGTTATAGAGCCCACTTTAACCTTACTCGATGAATTTCAAGAACGTGATAGTGGCTCGGCTCTGCAGAAAATACTTAACCTCACGATAAATCTGAATAAGTATAATCCGATGCGCGCCGGGTGCTCCATATCATTGCCGCGGAAAATAATGTTGAAGAAGGCTGTGGTTAACGTCAAATCCAAGGATAACGCATGTTTCGCATGGGCAGTTGTCGCTGCTCTATACCCAGCTGAACAACACAATGCCCGTCTATCTTCTTACCCTCATTATTCTACAGTACTGAATCTGAAAGTTATTGAATTCCCGGTGACGATGCATCAAATAAAAAAGTTTGAATTTCATAACAATGTATCGATCAACGTGTATACCACCAACACCAAAAAGGATATTGTTCCGATACGCGTAACTCAACACAAAAAGGAAAAGCACATCAATTTGCTGTACATGCGAGATACCGAGGACAGCAATGTGCACTTCGTATGGATCAAGAACCTTTCGAGACTCGTGAGGGCACAACTGACCTAAAAGGAGCATGAAAAATATATCTGTGATCGGTATGTAGTTACCATTATATATATATATATATTGTAACGTTGCGTTACCATATAGAGACTATCCGAGAAAGGTGAGGTAAGCGGGCTGGCGTAGCTCAGTTGGTCAGAGCAGTCGACCGGCAATGGAAAGGTCCCGGGTTCGAATCCCGGCCCAGAAGCGCACCGCATTTTTATCGGATAGTTCTCCTGAGTTTTTTCGGGGGATCACACATATATATATATATATATATATATATATATATTGTCACGCATAACCCGGTTTTGGTCAAGAACCTGGCCAGCGCGACACATGGGAAAAATTTTATTTTCCCCAAATTTAACCGATGCGGCTTAGAACGCGGAAAACACCTCGCGCTTGCGCAACTCGAAGCCAGGGAAATCGTCACCCAACCACAAACATGCGAGCACCGTACAGGGCGTTTCACAGAAGTATCCCGGACTGGATAAGGCTTTCAAACTTACCTTTGCGATGCGCTTGGATCTCGCGGCTTGTACGTCCTCCTTCTGTCTCTTTCTCGCACGCTCTCGGCCTGAGTCGCGGTTCTCGGCTCGTGGAATCTCTCCCAGGATCGTCCTCGGTTTGGGACGAATGAATACTCGCACACTTGCGTACTTTTTATATAAAATATTTAATGCGTCTCTGCGCGAACAAAATTAAACTAATTCGGATCCTCGTCGGCGTCTAGGGTCGCGGTACTGCGCACAATCTGACCACTTCCGACGGAAGCGCTATTACAAAAAGACTTTTAGAAAGAAGCGCTATTAGAAAAAGGCATCAGCTTTTCCGCTGATGCCAAATGACTCGATATAAACTTAAAGCGCGTAAATGCCTCAAAGTAACCTCAACTGATGACTTGGAATACGATTGCAATCGATACTGCGCTATCGACTCGGAAAAAACTCTGACGTCTGTCTCGCTCAAGGTCTGGCGGAAGAATCTCTGGACCCCTTGTTCCGATCCTTGCGCATCGATCGCAGGGGAGGGGAAAATCCATAATCGATAAGTGGTGTCAACGGAGTGCGTGAACTGCGCGCGCCTAGGACCGCGGCCTAGCGCTTCCCCGCGCATTGGTACTGACCCTTCGCGCATAGCGGGGCGCGATTATTCAAATCGTGTGGCTCGTTCCACATGAAAAGCGTGAACAAAAATCATGATTACACGGCGAGAAATTCGCAACTGTCTAGCCAGGACCATACTCTGGGGTACCATATATATATATATATATATATATATATATATATATATATATAAAGTTATATATATATATATATATATATATATATATATATATATATATATATATATATATATATATAAAGTTATATATATATATATATATATATATATATATATATATATATATATATGCTAGATGAATTAAACTAAACAATCTTTTTATCTTTGCAGATGTTTGCACTACTTCGGATCAGAGGAAAAATTGCAATCGCACGAGGTCGATTGTGGAGTGATAAACAACTGTGCAATTCGACTACCAAACGACACCAATAAGTGGCTCCAGTTCAGCAACTTTAGCCGGAAAGAGCGGCATCCATTCATTGTATATGCTGATTTGGAGGGTGTATTGGCAAAGACCAATGGGGAGAACCTAGCGAAAGATATATACCAACATCACGAAGTATTAAGTATCGGATACTATGTGTGTTGTACGTATGACGATTCATTATCTTCATATCACTCGCGTCGCAGTGCTGATGGTGTATCGTGGTTTGTTGAAGAACTAAAAAATCTAGCACTGCGGATAAATAACACTTTCTGTCATAATGTACCAATGGTGCATTTAACACCGAGTGAGTGGGCTAGTTTTCGAGCAGCGACTTAATGTCATATATGTGAGAAACCATTTGCGCAAGAAGATGTACGTGTTCGAGATCATTGCCATCTGACTGGGCGCTATAGAGGCCCTGCCCATTCCAACTGCAACTTAAATTACAAACAGTCATTTATCATTCCAATAGTTTTCCACAATTTATCCGGTTATGATGCCCATTTTATATCCAAGAAAGTAGCCACAGCGTTCGAAAGAACAACGAATGTGCTTCCAATCACAACGGAGAAATACATGTCATTCACAAAGCTTGTTAAAATTACAGACGATTCAAAACACAAGATCAAATTGCGCTTTATCGACTCATACAAATTCCTCGACACGAGTCTCGACAAATTAGCATCATTCTTGACCAAGGACAAACTCAAAACTTTACGCACACAATTCCCAACTCTCTCGACAGATGATTTTAGTTTGCTGACGCGAAAAGGGCCCTTATGAATATATTGATGGCGTGACCAAGCTAGACGACACTTGCCTACCACCACGTGACGCATTTTACAGTTCCCTGACAGATGCTACAGTATGTGAGAGCGAGTACGCACATGCTGAGAAAGTTTGGGAGCGGTTTTCTATACGAACGCTGGGCGACTATAGCGATTTGTATCTGAAGACAGATGTCTTGTTATTAGCTGATATTTTCGAAAACTTTCGAAATGCATGTGTTGAGAGCTATGGCCTAGAACCCGCGAATCACTACACATTGCCCGGATATACATGGGATGCGATGTTAAAACACTCGAATGTAAAGTTTGAATTACTAACTGACATCGACATGGTTTTATTCGTTGAGCGGGGTAGACGCGGTGGTATTAGTCAATGCTCGAACCGATATGTACACGCTAATAACAAGTACATGGAGTCGTTTGATCCATCGAAAGCATCATCATACTTGATGTATTTTGATGTCAACAATTTGTATGGATGGGCAATGTATCAACCCTTGCCATATGCAGATTTTCGATGGGTCAACGACGTGTCCAATTTTGATCCATCATGCATCGCGCTAGACTCACCTATAGGCTACATCCTTGAAGTCGACTTGGAATATCCCCAACTTCTACATGATGCGCACGAGGACCTGCCGTTTTGTCCAATACATGAAAAACCGCCGGGTAAGCAGGGGGAAAGGCTGTTAGCAACCGTCTGCGATAAAAGCGCTACATCATACACTACTGGAATTTGCAGCAGTGCTGACGCTATGGACTTTGCCTCATGAAAATCCATAGAGTCCTACAGTTTACACAATCCCCATGGCTGAGTTCGTATATTGAGTTAAATACCCAGTTTCGAACGCTTCCCAAAAACGATTTCGAAAAGAATTTATTTAAATTAATGAATGATGCGGTCTTTGGCGAAACGATGGAGAATGTGCGCAATCACGTAGATGTAAAGCTTTTAACAAAATGGAAGGGCAGGTCCGGCGCAGAGGCAATGATTCCGAAGCCAAGCTTCCACAGCCGAAGTGTTTTTTCAGAAAACCTCGTTGCCGTGGAATTTCGCAATCTCGAGGTGAAATTCAACAAGCCGATATATGTGGGTATGTGCATACTCCACATATCCAAAACGTGCTTGTATGCATTACATCACGAGTATATGGTACCTCTGTATCGAGATAAATGTAAAGTCATGTATACCGATATGGATAGTCTCATATATGACATTGAGAGCGATGATATATATGCCGACATGATGCGCCACATTTCAAAATTGTATACAAGCGATTATTCGGCGGACAATAGGTATGGAATACCGCTCGTCAACAAGAAGGTCCCGGTCTCATGAAGGGCGAATGTAATGGATCAATTATGACAGAATTCATTAGACTTCGATCGAAAATGTACGCGACAAGTGTCGAGGGTAAGGACACGAAAAAAGTTATAGGTATTAAGAGTAGCGTTGTGGCGAGGATAACCACGTTTGATGATTATGCTCAATGCTTGAAGGAAAATATTAAAATGGAGCATAGTCAAACATGCATTCGATCAAAATTTCCCAAAGTCTACACCATTCGCGAGACGAAAATTGCTCTGAGTCCTTATGACGATAAGCGTTTTTCGTTTATTTTTCATTCCAATCAGTCGTGCATCCAATTCAGCAATGACGTTTGAATTACGAATCACCAAATCTTGTGGAGTTTTGACATCGGCCTCAAGTCCTCGCAATGTCTCTTATCGTAGCTTCAAGTCTACTAATCAACAACTGACTACTCTCATTCATTTCTTTGCGTATGTTCTTAATGATATTTCGGGATTTCTTTTGTAATGCACTTGGAGTGACGGCGTCATCTTCTCCTTCCGGATTTGCAATCTTACACAATCGTTTCTGCCCCAAGTCATAATGACCATCTGCGGTAATTCTAAAGCCAATCCCTGGTCGACCTGGAGGACCTTTCTTACTGTGGAGTACACTCCTACTTGAATGACGTCCAAACACATCGACACTTATGATGAGAACGCGTAAATTTCCCGATGTCGAGTTAATAAATGATTTCAGCTTCACGCAATTCCTCGATAATCGATATAATTTCATTCGCATGTGATGCATTTGCGGCTGCTTGTGATGCCAGAAGTAAGCGAAGACGATCCACTAGCTCGTTTGGATTATCCCAATAAATGTAGTCTAATTGGGTGTTTTTTCTAGCTAGCTTATACTTTGGCAGACCCTGTCCCACATGATGATCGACTATATTTGCGATATATGTGTTAAATTTGTGGGTGATGTTCCGTCGTATAGCCTCACTAGGCTTATAACATTCTTTGTCCGCATTCGTCGAGATTACAATCTTTTCATAGTTTTTCAAATCGTCCGGTCTTAGAGTTTCGACATTGGGCACTTTTTTTAAACAACAGCTCTGTTATTCCAACAGTTTTCGCATAACTCGCATCTCCCACACGAATATGTTGAGAGTCGAAAATTATCGGAGAAATGCCAAACATTAATTTGTTGTTCGCGAGATTTCGTACACCGTATAATACATCCAAGCTTGCCGATCTATTTGTTTGTAATAGCAGGAGATATTCGCTGATCAGCTCATCGAGTTTTTGCGAGTCATCATCCTCATATATCAATTTGAAAAAATCTTGTGTTTCACTCTTCAAGAAATCATGAGCCTCATTTTGATGTTTCACACTATTCAACGCATCTCCTCCTTCTTCAACATCACCCACTTTTTCATCCTTAATTTTATCCTTCGCCACCACCACCTCACCATTTTTATACGACACCAATTCCTTCAATGGCCCCACTATGGACTTAAAGACATCTTGCATTCTCTGCTGATCCGTCTCTTTTCCAATTTTGATCATTCGATGCTTTCGTCTGTTTGCATCGCTCGCCGTAGCAATTTCACGCAATACATCCTTTTCACGCAACAATTGTTCGCTCTTCATGTGGTGACTACCACGGCATGCGCAATACTGTCTCTTCAACTACCAGCGATGAGTCATTTATCAATGGTGAGAAAATAATCAAAACCTTGTCTATATCGACCTTCGTTAATATCGCTATCCTTATCAATCGTGACAAATGCATACTTGTCGGAATTCCAGCATTTCAGACACATGTTTTTTAAAGCACGTATAAGTCATATCCGTATTAACATGATCGTTGTAGACGTGTTTGAGATTCATATCATTCGACTTGAAAAGCACCACGAAATTTGCATTATCTCTCACGAGATGTTTGGTGATACGAGTGTACGTCTGACAAAGATAAAAACTGTCAACAATCTCGTGTCGTCCCATGGACAAGAAGGCCCGAACATTATCCTGCTGTTCGCATGATATGTCATCAAATATGAATATAGAGTTGGATCGTGCATCACTTGGTGCTATCACTTGTTTATGCGCCTCGAATGGATGATATTCAACTCCACTCACCAGTTCGAGTAATTGTTCGAGCAACTTATACTTTGGCTGCTTCAGCGATTTGGAATACAAGTAAATGTTCTCAAATCTCGAACGATTTGGATGGATGATAAGAGTGAACAAAGCGTTGGTTTTCCCACAATTCGATGGACCGCAAAACAGTGCACGTATACTATCCGGCAATAAATTCCCATGGCGTTTTGTTTCTTCTCTCCCCCCCCCCCCCCCCCCGCCGTCTTCGACAAACTCGTCCAAATTTATCACGGGAAGTCCGCCTCCGATAGTTTGCTTCCCGGACGTCATCTCAAACACAACTAACGGCAAAATCATATAAATAGGCTTCTTATAGGAATTATCCGTCAGTCGCGTATTGTCTTTAGACATGATTGTGCATGGGAAGAGTGGTAAAGCTTTGGTCAACCGCCTAATCAACAAACTCCCCATTGAACTACATCTGCCAGGGTATCAGTATTGTGGACCAGGCATAACGTTGGCTAAGCGCCTTGCTCGTGGTGATCCAGGCATTAATCCATTGGATACGGCTTGCAAACAACTCGTTATTGCGTATTCGAAAAATCCGGATAATCTTGAAGCGAGACATTTGGCGGATAAAGTGTTGGCTGAACAGGCTAGGCAACGTGTTACCGCGAGAGACGCTAGTATTGTGAAAAAGCCAGTGCTTGGGGTGTGGCAAATATTATGAACACAAAGAGAAAATTTGGTATAAGAATGAAGGCCGGCAAGGGCGGCGTTTGGTTAAAAAAGATAATTGGCACAGCAAAGAAGACAATGATTCAAAGTAATGATCCGCGTAAGATTATCAAATCAGCTCTAAAGGGTGCTCGTGCAGCGGTAAAGTTGCAAGGTGGTGAAGTGTGCAAACCTCGGGTTCTACCTGTACCCCATAAAATTGGTGTTTTATTGCCCTTTCTCGTGCCCATTTTTGCGGGTCTTAGTGCTGTGGATGATTTGTCAGGTGGTGCGGCTAGTATAGTTAAAGCTGTAAATGCTGCTCAAGCGGCTAAACGTGAATTGCATGAAAGTAAGCACCATAATCGAACAATTGAAGCAATTGCCTTAGGTCGGGGCTTACATCTGAAACCATATCAGCAGAGATTGGCCCTTCATATCAAGCCAAAAAACTAGAAGTAACGCTACCACATCGACCCCTCACCGACCGCGACCTACTCAAATATGCCAAAATCCTAAGGATTCCACATTTTCGTGTAGTTTACATACGCGATACATTGCCAGCGAGCGGACCCCTCAAATGTGAAGCAGCAATTGTAAATTTGGATGAAAATGTTGGTCCTGGAACGCACTGGGTCGCTTACAAAAAGACCCGATGGAAAGTCCTGTACTTTGATAGTTTCGGCTATCTTCCACCACCGTCCGAGCTCATGCGATATTTCCGTGTCGGTAGCGTTAATTATAATTATACTGGAAATCAGGAATATGATACGATTGAATGTGGACATTTGTGTCTCAAGTTTCTTTGTCGGCAGCTGCAGCACAAAGACAAATGTACACTATATATAGGGGGGAAATGACGTGGACAATTCAGTTGCCAATTCACCAGCATCATGGATGAAAGTTTAACATTGACCATATCTGGCTCATCGTCCATGCTCAAGGCGCAATACTTTCCCCCCATCGAACTCTCGCCACACAAAAATTATACTCTCGGCCTCGTGGAATTGGTAACCTTTAATTCTATTCCCAATATCGACGTTGACCACGATAAACTTTACGTGGGAGATGAGGTGTTGACGATACCTACGGGCAGTTATGAAATAGAGGATATTGAGACGTTTGTACAAGCAGAGCGTAAAAACATCAGCATCAGCAATAAACCCAACAATAACACGCTACGTAGGGAGATCGAGTGTGATCGTGATGGGAATTTTGAGCCAAAAGATTCTATTGGGCATCTACCAGGCTTCACCCCACGCAAATTGGAAGCCAATAAAAGACACGAATCCGATCTTCCAGTAGCCATTCTCAATGTGAACGCCCTACGCGTTGAGTGCAACATTACCGCTGGAGCCGATATCAACGGACAAAAAGTACACACAATTCACGATTTTTTTTCCATCTGTGCCACCGGGCTATAAAATCATTGAAGTTCCCTCCCACGTAATTTATCTGCCAATCACTAGCCGAACGATTGACACGATACAGCTTCGCATAGTGGATCAAGACGGTGATTTGGTAAATTTCCGCGGTGAAGTAATCACCACACGCCTGCATATAAAGTCGTGATGGGCATTGTTTTCAATAGATCTTCCAATAACAATGAACGGCCATGGGTAAAAACAATCAGTCGTTGACCAGCGTCCAAAGTGCTAACACCTCAATACGTGCTACTCTTGAAGAGTTTGGGTTTCAAAGTCCGTGGCGAAAGCGTGTAAAAAATTATTATGCTCTGTGCATCTGTTGCGTGAAATGGAAGAAGAAATTGTAAACATCCAGGCACCCGTAGTCTTTGATGAATCCATCATCCATTGTGAGATTCACGCTCATCAGCCATATGCATGTTCAACCTTCAATAACAGCAATGAAGTTCGTATTGCCATCCAACATCAAGACCTCTCCATCCTGTCACGCAAGAGTTCGCTACACATATGTGGGAAATTATCCAAGCGTGATGGGGCGCCAACCACTGCTACAAGTCTCGTCAACAGTGCCATTTGTCATTTGTTTGAGGAAGTGCGATATGAGTTGAATGCCATAGAAACCGATCGTAATAAGAATGTCGGCATTATGAGTGTAATTAAGGGATATCCATCTCTCTCACCGGCCAAAAGTTCTATGCTCGAGAACACTGGATGGCTCGATGTCGATGAGACGAAGCAGATTGTAGATGTATCGGGAAACTTTGATGTCTGTATACCGCTCAGCATGCTCCTCGGATTTGCCGAAGATTGTCAGAAAATTGTCGTAAATGCCCAGCACGAGTTGATTCTCACGAGATCAACGACCGACGACAATGCCGTTGTACAAACAGGGCCCGAAGACTACAAACTCGTATTGCATAAAATAGAATGGCTCGTGCCGTATGTGACAGTCTCGGATCAGCAAAAAATTCATCTGTTGAAGTTTCCCGCCAAAGACGCACCCATCTCCATGAGTTTCCGAACATGTTAACTGTATGAATATTAGGATGTGCGGAAAAAAATCGATATTTTTTTTCCGTTGCATCCACCAAAAAGGTGAATTAAGGTAAAAAAAAGAAGAATCCTCGAAGGAGAGCCCAAAAAAAATTATTTCGAACGGCGCATTGCATTTGAATACTTTCCATAAGAATAACACAGGAAAATATTGGCACTTCTGAACGTCGCAGAAAAACTCTTCAGAAAAAAATCTCACAAAAATATCATTAAGATATTCTGATAGAGGCCCTACAAAAAAGTTCCTACGAACAATTAGCTTAGAAATACCGTTCAAGTGGTATCGCTGACTGAAATTAAATTTTATTATTTAAGCGACGTGCGCGCCATAGCACACGCTGCCACCTGGCGGCAGCATGCGGTAGCCCGTAGTGCAAAATTACAAGCTTCACACTAGCGCCACGAACGGGAAGCCGCGACGTTTTTCCCCCCATTTTGGCCCCAAATCAAGATCTGCCACTGCTACAAAATTTCATTCGTTATTGCGGAGTGAATCCTGTAGTAGGGGAGGCTGCCTCGAATAAATTAGCTAATCAATTGTGGTACTTTAACGAGAAAATTGTTGCTTTGTCGTTTTTCGACAATGCTGTGCCGATAAGTGTGAAGGTAAAAATGGTACAAGCTCTGCAATGTCGAGAAATATCCAGAAATCCTTCCGAGTGAGTAATAACTAAAAAAAATGATTGGGAAATGTTGCTGAAAAAAGACATATGCGATTTCGTTACTCAAGAATCCTTATTTCTTTTCCGCAATTCAATTTACCTCATGATTTTTTGAAAGTAAATATTGAATTATGGCCGGAAAATGCCACTTATTTGAGTTGCTTAGATTTTTTTTTTAATCCAAAAGTCGTTAATATCGTAGCCGAACGTGGTGTCACTTTGATAGAAGCATATAACGGTTAATTAATAAAAAACGAAGAGGAGCTACAATATTTATTGGGCGTAGTGCAAAATCATCGACAGAAATACCCTAATTGCAACAAACCGACTTTAAAAAAAAGGATCGATGATTATCAAGCATTATAATGTAAAAACAAATTATTTTATCTTATTAAACCAAATTCATTGAATAAAACTTTTTGAAACACGATCAATGATGGACGTCGTTTCTTTTATATTTCTTGTTGTACTTGATTCTTTTTTGTAGCAGAGAAACATTTTGAGAACGATTCCATGCAAATTGTATGTTAGAGAAGAACATTCTCTACAAAAAAAAACCCAAAAAGTTTTTTTGTAAAGCGAAAAATTCGATTTTTACAGCCTTTTGAATTATTTTTTTTTCTATCAATTCAATTTTAGATAGCGATTCCACTTGAACGGTTGTTGTGAGCTAATTTTTCGTAAAAACTTTTTTGTTGGAAATTCCATTCTCCATGAGAATATGGTAATGACATCTTTGTGTGATTTTTTTCTGACGAGTGCACTACCACATTCAGAAATCCCAATATTTTCATGGGTTATTCTCATGGAAAATATTCAAATGCAATGCGCCATACGAAATAATTTTTTTTTGAGCTCTCCTTCGAGGATTCTCCATTTTTTACCTTAATTAACCTTTTTTGGCGGATGCAACCGAAAAAAAAGTATTGATTTTTTTCCGCACAGCCTAATGAATATCCATTGCTGCCTGCCACCTTCAAGCACGTGTGGTCTGTCAAAATCTCGAATTAGCTGGAGAAGCCACGATTCGTCATACTCGCGCTGCAGACGGGACGGAAAAATAAGAAACAACACAATGCGAGTCACGTGGATCATTGTAACCTGAGCGACGTCAAACTATACCTCAACTCGCCATGTTATCCACATGGAAATTTGAATTTGAACATTGATCATAATCAATATGCTCTACTCTACAAGATGTATGCAAAATTTTCAACCGACCTATTATAACAAAGAGCCTGAACCATGGCTGAGCAGGATTGAATTTTTAGAAAAAGCCCCCCTCATTGTCATTGACTGCTCAAAACAAAACGCTTCGCTCAAGTCCAGCCCTGTTGACGTGCGCCTTGAGTTTGAACTGAAAAACAATATTTCGCCACAAACTTCGGAGTACTGTATAATCCTCCATGATCGTATTGTCGAGTACAATGCAATCAGTGGTGGAGTTAAAAAATTGGTATAAAATCATGCCGATGATTCGCGTCCACTTCAGTCAACATGGAACTTATCGTCGATATACAGGGCTTCAAGAGACCCGCCGACGAATTTGTCCTGAAGAAGATGTCCATCGTCAAACTCCACGACAAGAATGCGGAACCGCTAACGGTCGCCTTCGATGAACCATTTCCATGGGACTCTTAACCGGCCAAATACAAAATGACAAATAAGTGGCTGGAACGCAATTTCCATGAAATACGATGGAATGACAGCGGCGTACCATACGAGGCAGCTAGAAAAACAATTCGAGAACTCTTGCATGGAGCTCCTACTATATATGCGAAGGGATTCGAGAAATGCGCATGGCTATCAAGATTCACGGATACCGCAACAAACGTCATCGACTTGGAGACACGAAATACAACTGCGCTCATGAGAATGTAAAATCGGTGAAAAGCTGGTTGAGCGTATACGAAACGTGAGCGAGGGATTTTTTTCATGAATAAAAAACATTTCGATGAAAATATATGTCGTTTGTATTCTTTATTCTGGGTCGAAAACATCCATCATTTACAATTCGATCAAACATATACATTTTTACATAGTCAGCACTTTGAAAAAAAACCATGTAAACAGCGGTTCAACGGTGGTGCCCAATTTCGTCTCCACGCTTGAAGACGATGGAACTCGATGCTGTTGTAGTTCCCACCACTGAGTTGACCAGTTGCAGCATACACTCAATGATGCGGCCAGCCGTTCGACGATGGTGTTCCAACGATTTTTTTTCCCCGTCCACCATGTTCAGAGATGACGGAACTCGACACTGTTGTATTTTCCACCAATATACTGCATGCAGAGTTGACCATCGCGTGCCACTTGCACCATACTATCGAACATTGTCGGATCTTGGTCGAAGGCCTTCACAAGTTGCACCGGTAAGAAGACAGAGAACTCATCCGCGATGTCTGCGATGTAGCGTTTCCCAAATTTGGTTTGTACGGCCCTCATGTCGGAGATTAGTCGTTCCGACTTACCGGGGAGTTCTGACAGCTTTTTCGTTCCGAGGACCTCCGCCATCTGGCCGACTTTGTTGATACCCGAGAGATCCATTTTCCCCGCACTTTTAAAGTTCTTTTTTTGACAGATGTTGATGGTGCAGTGGAATCGTGCAGTCTGAGCTCGGTCCACGAAATTATAAGCTCCTTCGTAAGCCTCCCACTCAAATTTTCAAACCTCTCCCCTCTTTTCCAATCGTGAAAATCAGGTTTGAACACGTTCGAAGAACCGTGGAGAATCACCCCCCCCCCCCCCCCCCTCGCCAACATTTTTTTACGCTCCCGAAAAACAGGTTCAAATACGTTCAACGAACCCCATACGTGCAGAATTTTGACAGCATTTTTTACACTCCCGACGTTGAGGTGGGGGGCCATCGATGTGATTTTTCATCTGTGCCGTATTATAATGCTCCAAGCATAGAAGATATGATATCACTTCACTGTCATTCCGATGATGTTCTGGCAAACGATCCCACAATAAGCCAACATATTTACCCCAATCTTTTAGGAGCAAGACCTTTGGAACCCGTTCGAACTCGTTTTTGGTCAAGTCCAGGGGGTGCTTGGCTGGATGCACTGCGTACATACTCGCACATGCGAACATCTTGACGTTATCTTTCGGAATGGAGACCTCAATGAGACTTTTCAAGAGTGCAGCTGCGCTCAAGTGGTCCATCCGCGGTCACAGCTTTTGATCCCTAAAGATTATAGTTTTTTCCGAGGAACCTGCCAGGACCTGTCTCGAGTGTCGGCGAGCTTTGAGACGGGGTGGATGCAATTGGCATTGTCTTTCGGAATGGAACCAGCTGCATGTCATAAATATTGGGCTTTGAAAGGCCGCCCTTCATGTGACACCTAGCGTTTTCATATTACCGAAAATTTTCCGACCCATATATGGTTGTCACACACACACACACGCACGCACGCACGCTTTTCCAAGAAACCTGTCAGGACCTGTTTTGAGTGTCGGCGAGCTTTGAGACGGCGTAGATGTAGACATCTTGACATTATCTTTCTGAATTGAAACAGCTACATGTCATTAATAATGGGCTTTGAATGGCCGCCCTTCACACACACAACACTCATCGACGGCGGCTCCCCCCTCCCGCCAATCGCTCCACGGACCACATGCCCCCCCGCCCCACAGAGGCCCCTCTGTGAGGTCGTACGCGCTCGGCGACCCCCCCCCCCCCCCCCCCTCGCCGTACCCCCCGCACTTGGCACCCCCGCTAGCCACTACTTTTCCCCAACTTTCTGGTAATTTATGAATTCCGTCGCGGAAGAAGCGTTCATCTTTTGAAGCCAAGAATGAATCGAGCCAATTTTTGATACCCTGTTGTGACGTGAAGCGTATTCCAGTCAAAGCGTTCTGCATCGATCGAAACAAATGGTAGTCAGTAGTTGTAATAGGCTGGTTCTAACTCGGGATCTCAGGGGGGAGCGGGGCGGGGGAGTCGAGCGCGGGGAAGCCGGGGTATGCATGGCGGCGGCGGGGGGGGATCCTGCATGCGGCAGCCGAGTGCGGGGTTCCGGCGGAGGGAAAGGGGAGGGGTGTTAGAGAGTGGGGAGGCTAGTTTTTGGTGACGATGTCTTCCCGGCGATAGCTGGACCCGCGGGCGAGAGGGGGAAGCCGCTGTCGACTCTGTGGGGGAGAGGGCATCATAGAGTCGCGGGTCCTTGAAAACCCATAAAATCCGATAATTTATTATCAACATTATAGATGTAAGCGGAGCATTTTTGTCTAGACTATTCACATGAGTTTATATATATAATAAAAAAACTTAGAGAAATGTGCGGGATCTCAGGGGGGAACGGGGCGGGGGGCTCCAGCGCGGGGAAACCAAGTGCGGGGGTACGGCGGAGGGGCGGGGGGGGGGGGGGGTCGCCGGGCGCGTGTGACGTCACAGGGGGGCCTCTGTCGAGGGGGGCCATGTGATCTGTGAAGCGACTAGCGGGAGGGAGAAGCCGGCGGCGATGAGTAGTTTGCGTGTGTGTGTGTGTGTGTGTGTGTGTGTGCAACGACGGCGGGTGGGGGGGGGGGGGGGAGTAAAAAGAATGCTTCGAATTAAATGACAATAAAACAATAGTTTATTAATCATTAAATTGAACAATGGCCTTGCATAATATATATTATACATAAAATCTTTGGTGTGTGTGTGTGTGTGTGTGTGTGTGTGTGTGTGTGTGTGTGTGTGTGTGTGTGTGTGTTTGGCTGGTTTTCATTGTTTCAAATTATTTTATTTTGAATATCCGCAGCGGATACGTTATCCTGGAACATAACAAATCATAAATCTTATTAACATCTAAAACATAATCATATTTTGAATCATACTAAAGATAATACGAACCATCGACCAAGTATAAGTTCAGGCAGGTGGGGCACGTGTCGCGCATTAAAACTTGGTGAGTCGGCCCGCCGCAGTTGTTACAAAATATCCCCTGGATGTTGTTAAACCGTTCGCTGAAGTGGCCACATCTTTCAATTAGTTGATCAACCGTGCCCCGCATATCAAAGTATCACAGCACGCAAAATTTCGCCCGATCATTTTCGGTGAGATATTCGTAGTTCACACAGCCCATGACGCCCTGGTTCAATCGATTTATTCGCTGCTGGTCCACTATGATTTCACGCACATAATGGACTCCCTTATCTGAGGCATCACCCAATCTACTATCAAATGATTCCGTATCACTGTCCATCTCGGCCAGTTCCATGTCATCATGTGCAAGCACTTCAATGTCCGCGCACTCATCATCGTCATCATCGGCGATATCAATAACGTCTTCGTCTACCCCAACTTCCACTTCGTCGTCATGTGCGATATTCACGACAACCTCCATCTCATCATCGACGAGATCGATCACTTCAATTTGGTTCGACATTTTTCTTAACTGATTTTCCACAAGGACACCTCGGAGGTTGAAGACTGGAATGGCGAAAACTGCTGTTCCGATCCTTCTTCGGATTTCGATTTTTGGATCCTCGTAGGCTTATAGTAGGGTGGGGGCTTATTGTAGAAAAAAACCTTGCAAGATAGTGCATCCTGGCCAGGGGATAAACGAAAAGTTTTTTTTTCTTCAACTATCCCTGTAGGGGTAGGCATCTGCTGTCCAGAAAAGTGTGCACTCATAGAGGTGAAAGCTGGCCAGGCTCGCCAATCATTGACTTTCGCGATCTCTACAGAACCGCGTCTAGGTCATGGAGACTGAACTGGCGTATTATAAAGAGCATCTTAGAGTTTTTAATATATATTGCCACGTGTTCCAGTATTTATGAAGTCCAGCCTGTCACGAATCATAGCGCTCTTCGCAGAGCAACATCAAACCTATTCAAGTGACACTTGAGGCTATACAGTTTTTACCAAATCAGCCATATTCTAAAGACAATTTTTTTTGTTCGTCGACGTTCAATGCCAGCCTCCGAGCATAGGGAACATTTTGAAAAGATAACATTCCGCTCAAGTAATGTCTTGGCTATCCAAAACACATACGAAAACGAGGTATTTATTACAAAACGATCAACTTTGTGGATCTATGGCCGGAGAATTTTTTTTTTGTAGGCTTCGACCACTGGTCCCACTGCATGCACCATGTGAGCATAGATGCACTCGCGGTCTGGAATACTCACAAAAATACTTTTCTTTTTTGCTCCCGTTGAACCCCGATCGGCTCGTTCTGCGTGTGTATTTATTTTTCATGCTTTTCACGTTAAAAGATATCAGCGTGATATTGAAAAACTCTGGTGGAGGTGATTCTATTACATTTTCCGAGCTAGAAGGAAACGACAAAAATATTTTCTGATGGGAGACCATTTTTAATCATCGGCAGCGCTCAAAAGTGGCCACACTTTGAATGAAGCAGTGAGTTCACATATCTCTCTGGCAAGACTTTTCAACTCGTTAATATGGAGAACAACAATGAACCATCAGAAGAAATCTTGCACAGCCAAGCCACGCTCTTAAGTTCGATCGACGACTTTGCTGTGTGGGAGATACAGGTCGTCGAGTTCATCGAAGTACTGAAATCGCAAAGCCGAATAAAGCGCCAACGATTATCAACTAAACATCAATAGTCATTGATAGGCCAAATACCGAATCTGGTAGGATTGAAGTATTCCATGTACAGGCATTCTATATGCATGGGTGCAGGTCACAGCGGTGATGGGTTAATGTGGCGAGAACTCGACTTGAACGCGTGATGGTCTATACTTTAACTTCTGCTCGATGAATTTCAACAACGTGGAAGTGGTTGAGCTTTACAAAAGATACGTAATCTTACAATAAATGTAAATAAGTATAAATCAATACGCGTTAAATGTTATATCTTATTGCCACGGGAAATAATGATTATGAGGGCTGCGATTAATGTGCAATCAAGAGATAATGCACGTTTCGCATGGGTGACAGTTACAGCTTCATACCCAGCTGAACGAAACAGTGACCACGGATCTTCTTACATGCATTATCCAACGGTATTGAATCTATCGAATATTGGATTCCCAATAACTATAGATCAAATTTAAAAAAAAATTGTGCTTCAAAACAATTTATCCATTAATGTGTGTACCACCGAAGAAGACATTGCTCCGATACGCGTGGCTCAACATAAAAAGAAGAAAAGCATATCAATTTGCTATACATACAAGATACCGAAGATAACAATGTATGACATATCACATGGATAAAGAACCTGTCAAGCCTCGTGAGCGCAGAACAGAGACAACCATTAAAAAATATATGTATGCCATCGGTGTATGAAGTTAACACAATTACTATATCGTCATATGTGCTAGACGAATTAAACAACAATCTATTATTTCGCCGGTGTCGGCATTACTTTAGTTCAACGGATAAACTGCAATCACATGACATCGATTATGGAGCAATAAAGCACTGCGCCATCCGACTATCAAATGATACTAATAAGTGGCTTCAAATCATCAACTCCAATCGGAAAGCAACACATCCATTCACTGTAAATGCCTACTTGGAGTGTTTTTTTTAACTAATTATAGAGAGAAGATGAGAGTGTGCAAAGACTGATGCGAAGAACGTAGCAGAGGATATGTATCAATATCATGAAGTATTTACTATTGATTACCACATGTGTTTTTCATATGATGAATCGCTATCATAGTATCGATCACATCACAGCGCCGATTTCATATCATAGTTTGTGACAGAACTGGAAAAACTAGTGCTGTACATAAAAGATATTTTCTACGAAAATTAATGCTCGTCATGAGTTAATTCTAATACCTTCACGCTATGGCAATAATTGTGCATTCAGTCATCATCAACTACTAGGGGTAGAAGTTGAATTACTCAAGATACAATGGCGTATGCCCCACATAATATTAGATGAGATCAATAAATTATCATTACATCGACCATTGGAAAGTGGGCGATACTTGAATGTGGGTTTTCGCTCTTGGGATCTATACGACTGTCCATCGCTTCAAAACACAACGAAACATTCATGGACCGTAAAAGCTGCCTTCCAACTAGAGAAACCAAAATATGTAATTGGTGCGGTGCAGACTGGTAAAAAAGATAATGTAGGGCAAAGGACACTATATTATTCACCGACTGCAAACTCACAAGTGCTAAACTTTATCTCAATTCAGGATTCTTTTCTCAAGATGACTCGAATATGGACTTCAAAAAAGTTTCGACATTTTGTTCAATAGGTACTCTCGATTTTGTAAATACCATTATGACTGCAATAGTGATCGTTCTTTACTAACCATCGCTGAGTCTTAATGTAACGACCCTTTCACGGTTAATGATTGATTGCATCAGAAATATGTAATTGGTGGCTGAATCATAAAGATTCATGCAAATAAAATAAATGTAACATTATGTACTTTTTATTCTCCTCACCCCGTACTTAGTTATGTCAGCATCACAAGCTATCGGATTGGGCAACTGAAAACAATATTACTTTCGAATGTGAAACTCATTTTTTTTGTATGGAATTTGATTGAAAATAAATTAATATAATCGCCCAATGATAATCGAAGACATTCATCAGTATAGGTTCGTTAGACGTTCGTGAGCCGTTTGTTGGAAGTTTGCGAGGCATTCGAAGATTTTCGATAGTCGTTCGTGAAACGTTCCAGAGACTTCCGAAGACATTCATACGATGTTCGAAGCCATTTAAGAGACGTTCGAAAACATTCATAAGGCGTTTGAAGACATGCATGAGGGGTTCAAAAAGTTTCAAGAGCCTTTCTACGACGTTCATGAGACGTTTGAAGATGTTCGTGAGACATTCAAGAGACTTTCGAAAACGTTCATAAGACGTTTGAAGACATTCATGAGAGGTGCGAAGACCTTCGGAGACTTTCGAAGACGTTCAAGAGATCTGTGACGATATTTATAATACGTTTAAAGACATTGGTGAGGGGTTCGAAGCCGTTTAAGAGACTTTAAAAGACATTTACAAGGGGTTTGAAGACGTTCAAGAAACTTCCGAATACGTTCAAGAGACTTTCGACGACATTCATAATAAGTTTGAAGACATTCATGAGGGGTTCGAAGACGCTTAAGAGAGGCTTTCAAAGACATTCACGAGGGGTTTGTCCAAAGACATTCGTAATACGTTTGAAGACATTCAAGAGACTTTCGACGACATTCATGAGACGTTTGAAGAGGTGCATGAGGCCTTCAAAGAGTTTCAAGAGACTTTCTACGACGATCATGAGACGTTTGAAGATGTTCGTGAGATATTCAAAAAACTTTCGAAAACGTTCATAAGAAGTTTGAAGACATTCATGAGAGGTGCGAAGACCTTCAGTGACGTTCGAAGACATTAAAGAGATCTTTAACGATATTCATAATACGTTTGAGACATCGATGAGGGGGTTCGACGACGTTTTAGAGACTTTCAAAGACATTCACGAGGGGTTTGAAGACGTTCAAGAAACTTTCGAATACGTTCAAAAGACTTTCGACGACATTCATAATACGTTTGATTACATTCATGAGGGATTCGAAGACGCTTGAGAGACTTTCAAAGACGTTCACGAGGGGTTCGAAGACGTTTAAGAGACTTTCGACGGCGTACATAATATGTTTGAAGACATTCATGTGGGGTTCGAAGATGCTTAAGAGACTTTCAAAGACATTCACGAGAGGTGCGAAGACATTCAGAAACTTTCGAAGACATTCAAGAGGTCTTTGACAATATTCATAATACGATTGAAGACATCGATGAGAGGATCGACGATGTTTTAGAGACTTTCAAAGACATTCACGGAGGGTTTGAAGACGTTCAAGAAACTTTCGAATACGTTCAAGAGACTTTCGACGACATTCATAATACGTTTGATTACAGTCATGAGGGATTCGAAGACGCTTGAGAGACTTTCAAAGACGTTCACGAGGGGTTCGAAGACGTTTAAGAGACTTTCGACGGCGTACATAATATGTTTGAAGACATTCATGTGGGGTTCGAAGACGCTTAAGAGACTTTTAAAGACATTCACGAGAGGTGCAAAGACATTCAGAAACTTTCGAAGACATTCAAGAGTTCTTTGACAATATTCATAATACGTTTGAAGACATCGATGAGAGGATCGACGATGTTTTAGAGACTTTCACAGACATTCACGAAGGGTTTGAAGGCGTTCGAGAAACTTTCGAATACGTTCGAGAGACTTTCGGCCACATTCATAATACGTTTGAAGACATTCATGAGGGGTTCGAAGACGCTTGAGAGACTTTCAAAGACCTTCACGAGAGGTTCGAAGACGTTCAAGAGACTTTCGACGACATTCATGATACGTTTGAAGACATTCATGTGGGGTTCGAAGACGCTTAAGAGACTTTCAAATACATTCACGGGAGGTTTGAAGACGTTCAAGAGGCTTTCGAAGACGTTCAGAAATCTTCGACGACATGCATAATACGATCTTCGACGACATCCAAAAACCGAAGACATTCATGACGTTTGAGTTTCGCTGTCATACATTCACAACAATTCGCTGTCATACATTACAAACTCAAACGTCATGAATGTCTTCGGTTTATGGATGTCGTCGAAGATCGTATTGAGTTTGTAATGTATGACAGCGAATTGTTGTGAATGTATGACAGCGAAACTCAAACGTCATGAATGTCTTCGGTTTTTGGATGTCGTCGAAGATCGTATTATGCATGTCGTCGAAGATTTCTGAACGTCTTCGAAAGCCTCTTGAACGTCTTCAAACCTCCCGTGAATGTATTTGAAAGTCTCTTAAGCGTCTTCGAACCCCACATGAATGTCTTCAAACGTATCATGAATGTCGTCGAAAGTCTCTTGAACGTCTTCGAACCTCTCGTGAAGGTCTTTGAAAGTCTCTCAAGCGTCTTCGAACCCCTCATGAATGTCTTCAAACGTATTATGAATGTGGCCGAAAGTCTCTCGAACGTATTCGAAAGTTTCTCGAACGCCTTCAAACCCTTCGTGAATGTCTTTGAAAGTCTCTAAAACATCGTCGATCCTCTCATCGATGTCTTCAAACGTATTATGAATATTGTCAAAGAACTCTTGAATGTCTTCGAAAGTTTCTGAATGTCTTTGCACCTCTCGTGAATGTCTTTAAAAGTCTCTTAAGCGTCTTCGAACCCCACATGAATGTCTTCAAACATATTATGTACGCCGTCGAAAGTCTCTTAAACGTCTTCGAACCCCTCGTGAACGTCTTTGAAAGTCTCTCAAGCGTCTTCGAATCCCTCATGACTGTAATCAAACGTATTATGAATGTCGTCGAAAGTCTCTTGAACGTATTCGAATGTTTCTTGAACGTCTTCAAACCCTCCGTGAATGTCTTTGAAAGTCTCTAAAACATCGTCGATCCTCTCATCGATGTCTTCAATCGTATTATGAATATTGTCAAAGACCTCTTGAATGTCTTCGAAAGTTTCTGAATGTCTTCGCACCTCTCGTGAATGTCTTTGAAAGTCTCTTAAGCATCTTCGAACCCCACATGAATGTCTTCAAACATATTATGTACGCCGTCGAAAGTCTCTTAAACGTCTTCGAACCCCTCGTGAACGTCTTTGAAAGTCTCTCAAGCGTCTTCGAATCCCTCATGAATGTAATCAAACGTATTATGAATGTCGTCGAAAGTCTTTTGAACGTATTCGAAAGTTTCTTGAACGTCTTCAAACCCCTCGTGAATGTCTTTGAAAGTCTCTAAAACGTCGTCGAACCCCCTCATCGATGTCTCAAACGTATTATGAATATCGTTAAAGATCTCTTTAATGTCTTCGAACGTCACTGAAGGTCTTCGCACCTCTCATGAATGTCTTCAAACTTCTTATGAACGTTTTCGAAAGTTTTTTGAATATCTCACGAACATCTTCAAACGTCTCATGATCGTCGTAGAAAGTCTCTTGAAACTCTTTGAAGGCCTCATGCACCTCTTCAAACGTCTCATGAATGTCGTCGAAAGTCTCTTGAATGTCTTCAAACGTATTATGAATGTCTTTGGACAAACCCCTCGTGAATGTCTTTGAAAGCCTTTCTTAAGCGTCTTCGAACCCCTCATGAATGTCTTCAAACTTATTATGAATGTCGTCGAAAGTCTCTTGAACGTATTCGGAAGTTTCTTGAACGTCTTCAAACCCCTTGTAAATGTCTTTTAAAGTCTCTTAAACGGCTTCGAACCCCTCACCAATGTCTTTAAACGTATTATAAATATCGTCACAGATCTCTTGAACGTCTTCGAAAGTCTCCGAAGGTCTTCGCACCTCTCATGAATGTCTTCAAACGTCTTATGAACGTTTTCGAAAGTCTCTTGAATGTCTCACGAACATCTTCAAACGTCTCATGAACGTCGTAGAAAGGCTCTTGAAACTTTTTGAACCCCTCATGCATGTCTTCAAACGCCTTATGAATGTTTTCGAACGTCTCTTAAATGGCTTCGAACATCGTATGAATGTCTTCGGAAGTCTCTGGAACATTTCACGAACGACTATCGAAAATCTTCGAATGCCTCGCAAACTTCCAACAAACGGCTCACGAACGTCTAACGAACCTATACTGATGAATGTCTTCGATTATCATTGGGCGATTATATTAATTTATTTTCAATCAAATTCCATACAAAAAAAAATGAGTTTCACATTCGAAAGTAATATTGTTTTCAGTTGCCCAATCCGATAGCTGGTGATGCTAACATAACTAAGTACGGGGTGAGGAGAATAAAAAGTACATAATGTTACATTTATTTTATTTGCATGAATCTTTATGATTCAGCCACCAATTCCATATTTCTGATGCAATCAATCATTAACCGTGAGAGGGTCGTTACATTAAGACTCAGCGATGGTTAGTAAAGAACGATCACTATTGCAGTCATAATGGTATTTACAAAATCGAGAGTACCTATTGAACAAAATGTCGAAACTTTTTTGAAGTCCATATTCGAGTCATCTTGAGAAAAGAATCCTGAATTGAGATAAAGTTTAGCACTTGTGAGTTTGCAGTCGGTGAATAATATAGTGTCCTTTGCCCTACATTATCTTTTTTACCAGTCTGCACCGCACCAATTACATATTTTGGTTTCTCTAGTTGGAAGGCAGCTTTTACGGTCCATGAATGTTTCGTTGTGTTTTGAAGCGATGGACAGTCGTATAGATCCCAAGAGCGAAAACCCACATTCAAGTATCGCCCACTTTCCAATGGTCGATGTAATGATAATTTATTGATCTCATCTAATATTATGTGGGGCATACGCCATTGTATCTTGAGTAATTCAACTTCTACCCCTAGTAGTTGATGATGACTGAATGCACAATTATTGCCATAGCGTGAAGGTATTAGAATTAACTCATGACGAGCATTAATTTTCGTAGAAAATATCTTTTATGTACAGCACTAGTTTTTCCAGTTCTGTCACAAACTATGATATGAAATCGGCGCTGTGATGTGATCGATACTATGATAGCGATTCATCATATGAAAAACACATGTGGTAATCAATAGTAAATACTTCATGATATTGATACATATCCTCTGCTACGTTCTTCGCATCAGTCTTTGCACACTCTCATCTTCTCTCTATAATTAGTTAAAAAAAACACTCCAAGTAGGCATTTACAGTGAATGGATGTGTTGCTTTCCGATTGGAGTTGATGATTTGAAGCCACTTATTAGTATCATTTGATAGTCGGATGGCGCAGTGCTTTATTGCTCCATAATCGATCTCATGTGATTGCAGTTTATCCGTTGAACTAAAGTAATGCCGACACCGGCGAAATAATAGATTGTTGTTTAATTCGTCTAGCACATATGACGATATAGTAATTGTGTTAACTTCATACACCGATGGCATACATATATTTTTTAATGGTTGTCTCTGTTCTGCGCTCACGAGGCTTGACAGGTTCTTTATCCATGTGATATGTCATACATTGTTATCTTCGGTATCTTGTATGTATAGCAAATTGATATGCTTTTCTTCTTTTTATGTTGAGCCACGCGTATCGGAGCAATGTCTTCTTCGGTGGTACACACATTAATGGATAAATTGTTTTGAAGCACAATTTTTTTTTAAATTTGTTCTATAGTTATTGGGAATCCAATATTCGATAGATTCAATACCGTTGGATAATGCATGTAAGAAGATCCGTGGTCACTGTTTCGTTCAGCTGAGTATAAAGCTGTAACTGTCACCCATGCGAAACGTGCATTATCTCTTGATTGCACATTAATCGCAGCCCTCATAATCATTATTTCCCGTGGCAATAAGATATAACATTTAACGCGTATTGATTTATACTTATTTACATTTATTGTAAGATTACGTATCTTTTGTAAAGCTCAACCACTTCCACGTTGTTGAAATTCATCGAGCAGAAGTTAAAGTATAGACCATCACGCGTTCAAGTCGAGTTCTCGCCACATTAACCCATCACCGCTGTGACCTGCACCCATGCATATAGAATGCCTGTACATGGAATACTTCAATCCTACCAGATTCGGTATTTGGCCTATCAATGACAATTGATGTTTAGTTGATAATCGTTGGCGCTTAATTCGGCTTGGCGATTTCAGTACTTCGATGAACTCGACGACCTGTATCTCCCACACAGCAAAGTCGTCGATCGAACTTAAGAGCGTGGCTTGGCTGTGCAAGATTTCTTCTGATGGTTCATTGTTGTTCTCCATATTAACGAGTTGAAAAGTCTTGCCAGAGAGATATGTGAACTCACTGCTTCATTCAAAGTGTGGCCACTTTTGAGCGCTGCCGATGATTAAAAATGGTCTCCCATCAGAAAATATTTTTGTCGTTTCCTTCTAGCTCGGAAAATGTAATAGAATCACCTCCACCAGAGTTTTTCAATATCACGCTGATATCTTTTAACGTGGAAAGCATGAAAAATAAATACACACGCAGAACGAGCCGATCGGGGTTCAACGGGAGCAAAAAAGAAAAGTATTTTTGTGAGTATTCCAGACCGCGAGTGCATCTATGCTCAAATGGTGCATGCAGTGGGACCAGTGGTCGAAGCCTACAAAAAAAAAATTCTCCGGCCATAGATCCACAAAGTTGATCGTTTTGTAATAAATACCTCGTTTTCGTATGTGTTTTGGATAGCCAAGACATTACTTGAGCGGAATGTTATCTTTTCAAAATGTTCCCTATGCTCGGAGGCTGGCATTGAACGTCGACGAACAAAAAAAATTGTCTTTAGAATATGGCTGATTTGGTAAAAACTGTATAGCCTCAAGTGTCACTTGAATAGGTTTGATGTTGCTCTGCGAAGAGCGCTATGATTCGTGACAGGCTGGACTTCATAAATACTGGAACACGTGGCAATATATATTAAAAACTCTAAGATGCTCTTTATAATACGCCAGTTCAGTCTCCATGACCTAGACGCGGTTCTGTAGAGATCGCGAAAGTCAATGATTGGCGAGCCTGGCCAGCTTTCACCTCTATGAGTGCACACTTTTCTGGACAGCAGATGCCTACCCCTACAGGGATAGTTGAAGAAAAAAAAACTTTTCGTTTATCCCCTGGCCAGGATGCACTATCTTGCAAGGTTTTTTTCTACAATAAGCCCCCACCCTACTATAAGCCTACGAGGATCCAAAAATCGAAATCCGAAGAAGGATCGGAACAGCAGTTTTCGCCATTCCAGTCTTCAACCTCCGAGGTGTCCTTGTGGAAAATCAGTTAAGAAAAATGTCGAACCAAATTGAAGTGATCGATCTCGTCGATGATGAGATGGAGGTTGTCGTGAATATCGCACATGACGACGAAGTGGAAGTTGGGGTAGACGAAGACGTTATTGATATCGCCGATGATGACGATGATGAGTGCGCGGACATTGAAGTGCTTGCACATGATGACATGGAACTGGCCGAGATGGACAGTGATACGGAATCATTTGATAGTAGATTGGGTGATGCCTCAGATAAGGGAGTCCATTATGTGCGTGAAATCATAGTGGACCAGCAGCGAATAAATCGATTGAACCAGGGCGTCATGGGCTGTGTGAACTACGAATATCTCACCGAAAATGATCGGGCGAAATTTTGCGTGCTGTGATACTTTGATATGCGGGGCACGGTTGATCAACTAATTGAAAGATGTGGCCACTTCAGCGAACGGTTTAACAACATCCAGGGGATATTTTGTAACAACTGCGGCGGGCCGACTCACCAAGTTTTAATGCGCGACACGTGCCCCACCTGCCTGAACTTATACTTGGTCGATGGTTCGTATTATCTTTAGTATGATTCAAAATATGATTATGTTTTAGATGTTAATAAGATTTATGATTTGTTATGTTCCAGGATAACGTATCCGCTGCGGATATTCAAAATAAAATAATTTGAAACAATGAAAACCAGCCAAACACACACACACACACACACACACACACACACACACACACACACACACACACACACCAAAGATTTTATGTATAATATATATTATGCAAGGCCATTGTTCAATTTAATGATTAATAAACTATTGTTTTATTGTCATTTAATTCGAAGCATTCTTTTTACCCCCCCCCCCCCACCCGCCGTCGTTGCACACACACACACACACACACACACACACACACGCAAAATACTCATCGCCGCCGGCTTCTCCCTCCCGCTAGTCGCTTCACAGATCACATGGCCCCCCTCGACAGAGGCCCCCCTGTGACGTCACACGCGCCCGGCGACCCCCACCCCCCCCCCGCCCCTCCGCCGTACCCCCGCACTCGGTTTCCCCGCGCTGGAGCCCCCCGCCCCGTTCCCCCCTGAGATCCCGCTCATTTCTCTAAGTTTTTTTATTATATATATAAACTCATGTGAATAGTCTAGACAAAAATGCTCCGCTTACATCTATAATGTTGATAATAAATTATCGGATTTTATGGGTTTTCAAGGACCCGCGACTCTATGATGCCCTCTCCCCCACAGAGTCGACAGCGGCTTCCCCCTCTCGCCC
Organism: Ophion ellenae; assembly: GCA_963210295.1. Classification (NCBI taxonomy): domain Eukaryota; kingdom Metazoa; phylum Arthropoda; class Insecta; order Hymenoptera; family Ichneumonidae; genus Ophion; species Ophion ellenae. The sequence goes on along the minus strand of OY723385.1, from coordinate 16,373,686 downwards.
GCGGGTCCAGCTATCGCCGGGAAGACATCGTCACCAAAACCTAGCCTCCCCACTCTCTAACACCCCTCCCCTTTCCCTCCGCCGGAACCCCGCACTCGGCTGCCGCATGCAGGATCCCCCCCCCCCCCCCCGCCGCCGCCATGCATACCCCGGCTTCCCCGCGCTCGACTCCCCCGCCCCGCTCCCCCCTGAGATCCCTGAGTTAGAACCAGCCTATTACAACTACTGTAGTCGGAAGGGGCAAGGTCTGGGCTATAAGGCGGGTGAGCCAGAATTTCCCACCCGCTATTTTCCAAATAGTTTTTAACCACAATAGCAACGTGAGGCCGAACAATGTCATGTTTCAAAGATTATGGACTCGTGTCTAGTCGCATATTCTGGACGTTTTCCGACTATAGCTCGCTTTAAACGGATCAATTGTTGCCTGTAGGTCTCCCGTGATGGTTTGACCAGCATTCGGTGGGCTTCAGCTGCACTTTTCTTCCAATTGAAACAGAAAATCAACACTTTCCGCAAATGGTGCTTATATGGGACGAAATTCGACATTTTCACCGCAGAAAAACATAGACTTGATGCGCAAAACTCAAAGGTCTGTAAACGATATTTGGTTAAGAGATGTTGATACTTCACGATACAGCAAAAATCAGCTGTTGCCGGCAACTATTCATAACACCTAGAGCCATCTTTTAAAAACGGACCAAACTAAGTTGTACACCTAATATATTTTTGGTAGACTGACGACACGAACGATGCCCACAGGCCATATTAAAGACCATGTTTTCAGGGCGAATTTACGGACGGTTCTTATACCGTCTCACTATATGAAGATGGAGAGATTCCTTCCCTATAGTCTCCCTACTAGGCCGATGCTGTTTGTCATGGTTAAGCTTACGTTCGGCTTCAGTATCCGCAAGCAGCGAAATTCGAATGCTCGACCAATATCGGCTTCTGAACGGCCACTGATCGTTGGCGTTCATAATGTGTCTCGATACTAGGCCGATGCTGTTTGCTATGGTTGATCCTACGGTGGAATGCAGCATCGGCAAGCAGCAAAAATGGTAACACTGGACCAATCGGCTCCTGAATGGTAACCGATCATTGGCGGCCATCATTGGCCCCTATCTTAGGCTGATACTGTTTTTCATAATCGATCCAAACATCAATTCAAGCGTCGACTTGCAATAAATTTCCAACCCTGGACCGACATCAGCTTCTAAATGGCAACTGACCGTTGGTGCTCAACGGTCGTCCCGAGCGTGGTCCAATTCTAATCACCATTTGTCGCCTGTTTCATCGAGCCTTAACCGCAATAAATCTCTCACCACTGATTAAAAAACTCTCATCCCCCCCCCCCCCCCGGCCGCCCACCCGTCACCACTTTTTCCACCGGAAATTTTTTTTTGTTTCGGTTCTACGAGAATATCTCAGTTGAAGTCGAGGCACTGTCAACGCGAATGTGTATTAAGACGGAATGACACCCCATCGCCGTCGGTATGGCAGAACACGATTGTAGATACCCACGGATTTCCGAAACGGCTCTTCAGAATTTCATGAAATTTGGCCAGACGACGTCAAATTGATTGACGAACCGCTGTCTGCCCCTCAAATTTCTTGAACTTGAGAAAAAAAAAGTAGATTGTCTTACCATGCTGAAATCGTAATTGAAATGGTGAAAAATAAAAAGTTTCGCTAATGCCACGACTTGGAGAGGAGCAGAGCCGCGTAGCCACATTAGAAACACACTTTTTGACATCTCAATCATTTCATTCTTTCGCATATCTTCGGAAATCCGTGGGTATCTACAATTAATAGGTAATAGCAGACGATTTTAAACAAATATCGCACCATGTCCGAGATAGCTAGTTCCCGCGAATTCCGGCGAGGCGCTCGTGACGTGTGCTGCAGACGACGCGCATCGATGTGCACGAGCTCGATACGCCGGCAAAGTGGCAGCTGATATTTGGCTGCGTGTGTGAGTGCCATCAAAAAAGGGGAAAAAGTTTTGTTTTTCGTATATAAACGACATGAAAAAGAATTTTTTTCGTGATCACAAGTGCGACGATTGCGGATATTTTCAAGGAACAAATCACCGGGGCGATGTATCCGACGAGCCACAGGTATTTGCTGAGGTTATGTAGCAATTTATTAAAATATATTTTTCTGAGCTCTCCAAATCTCAATAAATAAAATTAAATAATTTCAAAGTTGCGGACGCGTTTGAAAAGAATGCCACCGGTGCAATGAAATATTTTTGTGTACAACGGAGCCTCCGGAGATGTGGCGTATGTCGCTAAGCATACAAAGGTAGCGGCGACAGACTTGCTGTCCGTTCCTCTTGTCGTGGTCTCAGCAAGCTCCGTCGATGGAGATCTCTGAAAAGGACACTCACTTTGTAAGGAGACCTCCAGTGACTCATTACACAAGTGCTTCGCCGGCTCATTGAAAAGCGTTCTCTTTTTCCCCGGTGGCAAGCGGCAAGGCACAATAATTTGTCATCTGCAGCAAGATCTTCGCACGTACCCTGTATCGGTACCGTGCAGCGAGATCCATGCTGACATATTCTACAAGTATCTCGCAGAGGAGTCTTTACACGCCCGTTGCGAAAGATACAATGGTGTGCCAAGACCAAGTTCTTCGCAACTGCATTCGACAGGTGCCTTCCAGCGAGATCTTTACCGGCTCGCTGCGAAGGATTCTGTGATTTGCGAAGAACAAGTTCTTAGCAGGCCCGATCGACAGGTACCTTGCAGCAGGATCATGGCAAGCTCGTTGCAAAGCACAAAAGTTTCTCATCTGCAGTAAGATGCTGGCACGGACACTGTATCGGTGCTGTGCAGAGAGATCCATGCTGGCACATTTGATCGGTATCTCGCAGCAGAATGTTTGCACGCCTGTTGCGAATGATACCGCGTTGTGCCAAGAACAAGTTCTTCCGCCTACGTTAGACAGGTGCCTTCCAGCGAGATCTTCATCAGCTCGCTGCAAAGAATTCTGTGTTCTAGCAAGAACAAGTTCTTTGCATGATTGACAGGTGCCTTGCAGCGGGATCTTGGATGGCTCATAGCGGAAGATGCCGTGATTGGCCAAGAAACAGTTCTTCGCAAATACATTTGACAAGAACAAGTTCTTCGCAAATACATTTGACAAGAACAAGTTCTTCGCAAATACATTTGACAGGAACAAGTTCTTCGCAAATACATGTGCTTTCCAGCGAGATCTTCCCCGGCTCGCTGCGAAGGATTCTGTGTTTGACCAATAAATAAATAAATTATTTTAATTTATATTAAATTTAATTGAAATTTAATTGTTGAATTAATAATTATTTTATAGGGAAATATAAATATTAATTTACGGCTCTGGTTCGAGTCCCGCCTATGCTATATTTTGTTTCAAATCATTGTTGAAATTTATAACTTATAATTAAAAAATTGAAAGAAATGAAAAAAAATGTAAATATGTAATAAATGTAAAAAAGTATGAATGCTTCGATTGTTTTTATAATGATTATCACCGGTCAGAGTGTACTCGTAAGTGTTAAAAAAGCAGTGCTTGAAGACACTTTCAATTAATTAAACACATTAAATTCCAATATTCCTTGGTAATTTTTTAAAATATTCTCTGCTCCGTCGAAAGAGATGTCAAAAAATTGAAAAAAAGTATCAAATAAAAATAAAATTGAATCAAATGATGGCTAATTTACTTTATCAAATTTAAAAAACGGCAAGAGAGTTGAAAAAAATTGACATTTAATTCGTAAGTTTTGATCAATGAAGGCGCGTAATTTTTTTGAAATTTCTTGGAATTTTTTAATCATAGGTTATAAATTTCAACAATAATTTGAAAAAATTAGCATAGACTATTTGAACATTAGCAAATTAGCATTAGAAAAAATTAGCATTAGAAAATATTAGCCTAGACAATTAGCTATTTGAAAAATAGCATAGACGGCACTCGAACCAGAGCCGTCCGGTCTTACTCCTTTGCCGCTGGGCTGCTCGCCTCGATGTGTTCATGTACAAACTCTACGGTACGTAAGCGGGTTCCCAACTTTTACCGGCGATTTCTCAAAAACGAAGCCGAGTTGGCACCTACATTTTGCGGCTTGGTTCGTACCTACCCACACTATGAGCACGCAAAGTGGGAGCCCGTAACTCGATGCACGTCCCGGACCGTCCCCTCGTGAGAGGAATAGAACATACCGTATCTACCGATCATGCTCATGATACAGAATAAATGCAAAAATAATTTTGTTTACAATTATGTTTGTGAAATTTCTACCGTTGCTTTTTGCGGTGCATAAGCAGCAATCATATTTGCTGACTGAGAGGTTTACAAAGTACCGATCTACGGATCATACTCATGATCGAGAATAAATGCAAAAGTAATTTTTCTAACAATTATTTTTGTGAGATTTTTACCGTTGTTTTTGCAACGCATAAGCCGCAATTATATTCGCTGACTGAGAGGTATACAAAATTCCGTGTCTACCGATCATACTCATGTTCGAGAATAAATGCAAAAATAATTTTTTTGACACTTATTTTTGTGACATTTTTACCGTTGTTTTTGCAGCGCATAATCAGCAATTATATTTTGTGACGGTAGACGGTATTTTGTATACGGTATACAAAATACCGTATCTACCGATCATACTCATGATCGAAAATAAATGCAAAAATAATTTTTTTAACAATTATTTTTGTGAGATTTTTACCGTTGTTTTTTGCAGCGCATAAGCAGCAACTATATTTGCTGACTGAGAGGTATACAAAATACCGTATCTACCGACCATACTCATCATCGAGAATAAATGCAATAATAATTTTCTTAACAATTATTTTTCTGTAATATTTACCGTTACTTTTCGAAGTACGTAAGGAGCAATCATATTTGCTGACGAAGAGGTATAAAACATACCGTATCTACCGATCATATTCATGATCGAGAATAAATGCAAAAATAATTGTTCAAATAATTATTGTTGCGTAAATTTTACCGTTGTTTTTTGCAGCGCGTAAGCAGTAATCATGTTTGCTGACTGAGAGGTAAAGAACATACCGTATTTACCGATCATACTCATGATCGAGAATAAATGCAAAAATAATTTTTTAACAATTATTTTTGTGAGATTTTTACCGTTGTTTTTTGCAGCGCATAAGCAGCAATTATATTTGCTGACTGAGAGGTATACAAAATAATTGTAGTAGAAGAGCGAGGGCGGTTCTAACGCAGGGATCTCAGGGGGGAGCGGGGCGGCGGGGTCCAGCGCGGGGAAGCCTAGTGCCTGGTGGCGGAGTGGGGGGGGGGTCCAGCGCGGGGACGTGACGTCATGCCATGGGTCTCTGTGGAGGGGGTAGCCATGTCGTCCGAAGAGCGGCTGTCGGGAGGGGGAAGCCGTCGTCGACGAGTGTTTTGTGGGGGCGGGGGTCAGGTAGTGGTGAGCGATCGTTGAAAACCCATAAATCTCCTAATTTATTATAGACATAAAAAAGATTAGCATCGATGCAGTGTTTTTCTTTCTACACTATTTAGTCCGTGTGAAAATAAAACTCACACACACACGATGTGTGCATGTAATGGTCATATATGGGTAGGCAAATCTCGTTAATTTGAAGCGATACATGAAGGGGGCGGCTTTTCTTTCCTTAACTATCCCTGTGGGGTAGGCATCTGCTGTCCAGAAAAGTGTGCACTCGTGGAGGTGAAAGCTGGCCAGGCTCGCCAATCATTGACTTTCGCGATCTCTACAGAAAGGCGTCTAGGTCATGGAGACTGAACTGGCGTATTATACAGAGCATCATAGACTTTTCAATATATGTTGCCGCGTGTTCCAGTATGTATGAAGTCTGTCACGAATCATAGGGCTCTTCGCAGAGCAACATCAAACCTATTCAAGTGACGCTTGAAGCTTTACAAAACTTACCAAATCAGCCATATGCTTAAGGCATTTTTTTTCTACGTCGACATTCGAAGCCACCCTCCAAGCATCGGGAACATTTTGAAAAAATAACATTCCGCTCAAGTAATGTCTTGACTATCCGAAACACATATACGAAAACGAGGTATTTATTAAATTTGTTTTGCCTTTTATTTATATTGATTTTAATTTATTTTATTTTATTTTTATTTTATTTATTTATTTATTAATTTTTTTCGCTCCCGTTGAACCCCGACCGGCTCGTTCTGTGTATGAATTTGTTTTTCATGCTTTCCGCGATAAAAGATATCAACGTGATATTAAAAAACTCTGGTGGAGGTGATTCTATTTTCCGAGCTAGAAGGGAACATTTTCCGAGCTAGAAGGGAACGACAAAAATATTTTCTGATGGGAGACCGTTTTTAATCATCGGCAGCGCTCAAAAGTGGCCACACTTTAAATGAAGCAGTGAGCTAACATATCTCTCTGGGAAGACTTTTCAACTCGTTAATATGGAGAACAATCAACCATCAGAAGTTCATTGAAGTACTGAAGACGCAAAGCCGAATTAAGCGCCAACGATTATCAACTAAACATCAATAGTCATTGATAGGCCAAATACCGCATCGGGAAGGATTGAAGTATTCCATGTACAGGCATTTTATAAGCATGGGTGTAGGACACAGCGGTGAAGGGTTAATGTGGCAAGAACTCGACTTGAACGCGTCATGGTCTATACTTTAACCCCGGCTCGATGAATTTCAACAACGTGGAAGTGGTTGAGCTTTACGAAAAATACGTAATCTTACAATAAATGTGAATAAGTATAAATCAATACGTGTTGAATGTTATATCCCATTGCCACGGGAAATAATAATTATGAGGGCTGCGATTAATGTGCAATCAAGAGATAATACACGTTTCGCATGGGTGACAGTCACAGCTTTATACCCAGCTGAACGAAACAGTGACCACGGATCTTCTTACATGCATTATTCAACGGTATTGAATCTATCGAATATTGGATCCCCAGGAACTATAGGTCAAATAAAAAAAATTGTGCTTCAAAACAATTTATCCATCGACGTGTATACCACCGAAGAAGACATTGCTCCGATACGCGTGGCTCAACATAAGAAGAAGAAGAAAAGCATATAAATCTGCTATACATACAAGATACCGAAGATAACAATGAATAACATATCACATAGATAAAGAACCTATCAAGCCTCGTGAGCGCAGAACAGAGGCATAAATTGAGAAATATATATATGCCATTGGTGTGTGAAGTTAACACAATTACTACACCGTCATATGTGCTAGACGAATTAAACAACAATCCAGTATTTCGCAGGTGTCTGCATTACTTTAGATCAACGGATAAACTACAATCACATGAGATCGATTATGGAGCAATAAAGCACTGCGCCATCCGACTATCAAATGATACCAATAAGTGGTTCCAAATCATCAACTTCAATCGGAAAGCAACACATCCATTCACTGTAGATGCCTATTTGGAGTGTTTTTTTTTTACTAATTATAGAGAGAAGATGAGAGTGTGCAAAGACTGATGGGAAGAACGTAGCAGAGGATATGCACCAATATCATGAAGCATTTACTATTGATTACCACATGTGTTTTTCATATGATGAATCGCTATCATAGTATCGACCACATCACAGCGCCGATTTCATATCATAGTTCGTGACAGAACTGGAAAAACTAGTGCTGTGCATTAAATACATTTTCTACAAAAATTAATGCTCGTCATGAATTAATTCTAATACCTTCACGCTATGGCAATAATTGTGCATTCAGTCATCATCAACCACTAGAGGTAGAAGTTGAATTACTCAAGATACAATGGCATATGCCCCACATAATATTAGATGAGATCAATAAATTATCATTACTTCGAACATTGGAAAGTGAGCGATGATTGAATATGAGTTGTTCGCTCTTGGGATCTATACGACTGTCCATCGCTTCAAAGCACAACGAAACATTCATGGACCGAAAAAGCTGCCTCCCAACTAGAGAAACCAAAATATGTAATTGGTGCGGTGCAGACTGGTAAAAAAATAATGCATGGTAAAGGCCATTATATTATTCACCGACTGCAAAATCACAAGTGCTAAACTTTATCTCAATTCAGCATTCTTTTCTCAAGATGATTCGAATTAGGACTTCAAAAAAGTTTCGACATTTTGTTCAATATGTACTCTCGATTTTGTAAATACCATTGTGACTGCAATAGTGATAGTTCTTTACTAACCATCGCCAAGTCTTAATGTAACGGCCCTCCCACTGTCAATGATTGATCACATCAGAACGAGCCTGTAAAAAAAATGCTACCGTAGATGTGTGAAAAGAGTTCGCATGCAAAGAAGATTCACCACTGAATACAACTACATATTGTTTTAATCTTACATGATCGCATTGTTGACTATTGTCCATTGACCGACATTATCCATAAAATTGCATAGATCGGCAAAATCTGCGAGATACGAAGCATCATGGTCGATTCGCAATCATCATGGTCTAAAGTGGGCATATGGAAACGTTCCATATAGCATGGCTGAAGGTTCAATAACAGCTGGAGTTGAAGGTTCAACGGACGGCGATATGTGTCCTATCGTATATGTTGAGGGTCATGAAAAACGAGAATGGCTAGCTTATATAATAAATATGAAAAATAAGCTATTTGTTGAGTCGCTGAATATAGACTTTGACGATATGGATGTCTCAAGTAAATTAGATGGAAGTTTTACTCTACGATGTGAAAAGCATAAAAACAGTTGTGCCTTACAAAATGTATTAAAAATATTTAATTGGTGGCTGAATCATAAAGATTCATGCAAATAAAAGAAATATAACATTATGTACTTTTTATTCTCCTCAACCCGTACTTAGTTATGTCCGCATCACCTGATATCGGATTGTGCAACTGAATACAATATTACATTCGAATGTGAAACTCATTTTTTTGTATGGAATTTGATTCAAAATAAATTAATATAATCGCCCAATGATAATCGAAGACATTTATCAGTATACGTTCGTTAGATGTTCGTGAACCGTTTGTTGGAAGTTTGCGAGGCATTCGAAGATTTTCGATAGTCGTTCGTGAAACGTTCCATAGACTTCCGAAGACATTCATAAGACGTTCGAAGCCATTTAAGAGACGTTAGAAAACATTCACAAGGCGTTTGAAGACACGCATGACGGGTTCAAAGAGTTTCAAGAGACTTTCTACGACGCTCATGAGGCGTTTGAAGATGTTCGTGAGACATTCAAGAGACTTTCGAAAACGTTCATAAGACGTTTGAAGACATTCATGCGAGGTGCGAAGTCCTTCGGAGACTTTCGAAGACGTTCAAGAGATCTGCGACGATATTTATAATACGGTTAAAGACATCGATGAGGGGTTCGAAGACGTTTAAGAGACATTAAAAGACATTCACAAGGGGTTTTAAGACGTTCAAGAAACTTTCGAATACGTTCAAGAGACTTTCGACGACATTCATAACACGTTTGAAGACATGCATGAGGGGTTCGAAGACGCTTAAGAGAGGCTTTCAAAGACATTCACGAGGGGTTTGTCCAAAACACATTCACGATGGGTTTGTCCAAAACACATTCATAATACGTTTGAAGACATTCAAGAGACGTTCGAAAACATTCATAAAACATTTGAATACACGCATGAGAGGTTCAAAGAGTTTCAAGAGACTTTCTACGACGATCATGAGACGTTTGAAGATGTTCGTGAGACATTCAAGAAACTTTCTAACACGTTCATAAGAAGTTTGAAAACATTCATGAGAGGTGCGAAGACCTTCAGAGACTTTCGAAGACATTCAAGAGATCTTTGACAATATTTATAATACGTTTGAAGACATCGATGAGGGGTTCGACGACGTTTGAGAGACTTTCAAAGACATTCACGCGGAGTTTGAAGATGTTCAAGAAACTTTCGAATACGTTCAAGAGACTTTCGGAGACATTCATAATACATTTGAAGACATTCATGAAGAGTTCGAGGACGCTTGAGAAACTTTCAAAGACATTCACGAGGGGTTCGAAGACATTCAAGAGACTTTCGACGACATTCATAAGACGTTTGAAGACATGCATGAGGCCTTCGAAGAGTTTCAAGAGACTTTCAACGACCATTATGAGACGTATGAAGATGTTCGTGAGACATTCAAAAGACTTTCGAAAAAGTTCATAAGAAGTTTGAAGACATTCATGAGAGGTGCGAAGACCTTCAGAGACTTTCGAAGACATTCAAGAGATCTTTTACGATATTCATAATACGTTTGACGACATCGATATGGGGGTTCGACGACGTTTTAGAGACTTTCAGAGAGATTCACGCGGGGTTTGAAGATGTTCAAGAAACTTTCGAATACGTTCAAGAGACTTTCGACGACATTCATAATACGTTTGACTACATTCATGAGCGGTTCGAAGACGCATGAGAGACTTTCAAAGACATTCTCGAGGGGTTCGAAGACGTTCAAGAGACTTTCTACGGCGTACATAATACGTTTGAAGACATTCATGTGGGGTTCCAAGACGCTTGAGAGACTTTCAAAGACATTCACGAGAGGTGCGAAGACATTCAGAGACTTTTGAAGATATTCAAGAGTACTTTGACAATATTCATAATACGTTTGAAGACATCGATGAGGGGATCGACGATGTTTTAGATACTTTCAAAGACATTCACGAAGGGTTTGAAGACGTTCAAATAACTGTCGAATACGTTCTAGATACTACCGACAACATTCATAATACGTTTGAAGACATTCATGAGGGGATCGAAGACGCTTGAGAGACTTTCAAAGACTTTCACGAGGGGTTCGAAGACGTGCAAGGGACTTTCGACGACATTCATAAGACGTTTGAAGACATGCATGAGGCCTCCAAAGAGTTTCAAGAGACTTTCTACGACGATCATGAGACGTATGAAGATGTTCGTGAGACATTCAAAAGGCTTTCGAAAACGTTCATAAGAAGTTTGAAGACATTCATGAGAGGAGCGAAGACCTTCAGAGACTTTCGAAGACATTCAAGAGATCTGTAACGATATTCATAATACGTTTGACGACATCGATAGGGGGGTTCGACGACGTTGTAGAGACTTTCAGGGATATTCACGCGGGGTTTGAAGATGTTCAAGAAACTTTCGAATACGTTCAAGAGACTTTCGACGACATTCATAATACGTTTGACTACATTCATGAGCGGTTCGAAGACGCATGAGAGACTTTCAAAGACATTCTCGAGGGGTTCGAAGACGTTCAAGAGACTTTCTACGGCGTACATAATACGTTTGAAGACATTCATGTGGGGTTCCAAGACGCTTGAGAGACTTTCAAAGACATTCACGAAAGGTGCGAAGACATTCAGAGACTTTTGAAGATATTCAAGAGTACTTTGACAATATTCATAATACGTTTGAAGACATCGATGAGGGGATCGACGATGTTTTAGATACTTTCAAAGACATTCACGAAGGGTTTGAAGACGTTCAAATAACTGTCGAATACGTTCTAGATACTACCGACAACATTCATAATACGTTTGAAGACATTCATGAGGGGATCGAAGACGCTTGAGAGACTTTCAAAGACTTTCACGAGGGGTTCGAAGACGTGCAAGGGACTTTCGACGACATTCATAAGACGTTTGAAGACATGCATGAGGCCTCCAAAGAGTTTCAAGAGACTTTCTACGACGATCATGAGACGTATGAAGATGTTCGTGAGACATTCAAAAGGCTTTCGAAAACGTTCATAAGAAGTTTGAAGACATTCATGAGAGGAGCGAAGACCTTCAGAGACTTTCGAAGACATTCAAGAGATCTGTAACGATATTCATAATACGTTTGACGACATCGATAGGGGGGTTCGACGACGTTGTAGAGACTTTCAGGGATATTCACGAGGCGTTTGAAGATGTTCAAGAAACTTTCGAATACATTCAAGAGACTTTCGACGACATTCATAATACGTTTGAAGACATTCATGGGGGGGGGGGGGGGGGGGGGGAGTTCGAAGACGCTTGAGAGCCTTTCAAAGACATTCACGAGGGGTTCGAAGACGTTCAAGAGACTTTCGACGGCGTACATAATACGTTTGAAGACATTGGTGTGGGGTTCGAAGACGCTTACGAGACTTACAAAGACATTTACGGGAGGTTTAAAGACGTTCAAGAGGCTTTCGAAGACGTTCAGAAATCTTCGACGACATGCATAATACGATTTTCGACGACATCCATAAACCGAAGACTTTCATGACGTTTCAGTTTCGCTGGAATTGTTTCGGTTCGTTTGGGATTTTCACAGTTTTAGTTTGTTTGGGTGTTTTAGTTTGTTTGGGTGTTTGAACCAAAACAAACTCAAACACCCAAACAAACTAAAACACGTTTAACCAAAACTTTGAGTTTGTTTTGGTTCAAACATCCAAACAAACTAAAACACGTTCCACCAAAACTGTGAAAATCCCAAACGAACCGAAACAAGTCCAGGGAAACTGAAACGTCATGAAAGTCTTCGGTTTATGGATGTCGTCGAAGACCGTATTATGCATGTCGTCGAAGATTTCTGAACGTCTTCGAAAGCGTCTTGAACGTAATTAAACCTCCCGTAAATGTCTTTGTAAGTTCTTAAGCGTCTTCGAACCCCACCTCAATGTCTTCAAACGTATTCTGTACGCCGTCGAAAGTCTCTTGAACGTCTTCGAACCCCTCGTGAATGTCTGTGAAAGTCTCTCAAGCGTCTTCGAACCCCTCATGAATGTCTTCAAACGTATTATGAATGTCGTGGAAAGTCTCTTGAACGAATTCGAAAGTTTCTTGAACGTCTTCAAATCCCTCGTGAATGTCTTTGAATGTCTCTAAAACGTCGTCGAACCCCTCATCGATGTCGTCAAACGTATTATGAATATCGTTAAAGATCTCTTGAATGTCTTCGAAAGTCTCTGAAGGTCTTCGCACCTCTCATGAATGTCTTCAAACTTCTTATGAACGTTTTCGAAAGTCTTTTGAATATCTCACGAACATCTTCATACGTCTCATGATCGTCGTGGAAAGTCTCTCGAAACTTTTTGAAGGCCTCATGCATGTCTTCAAACGTCTTATGAATGTCGTCGAAAGTCTCTTGAACGTCTTCGAAAGCCTTTTGAATGTCTCACGAACATCTTCATACGTCTCATGATCGTCGTAGAAAGTCTCTTGAAATTCTTTGGAGGCCTCATGCATGTCTTCAAACGTATTATGCATGTCGTCGAAAGTCTCTTGAACGTATTTGAAAGTTTCTTGAACGTCTTCAAACCCCTCGTAAATGTCTTTGAAAGTCTCTAAATCGTCATCGAACCCCTCATCGATATCTTGAAACGTATTATGTATATCGTTAAAGATCTCTTGAATGTCTTCGAAAGTCTCTGAAGGTCTTCGCACCTCTCATAAATGTCTTCAAACTTCTCACGAACATTTTCAAACGTCTCATGATCGTCGTAGTAATTCTCTTGAAACTCTTTGAAGGCCTCATGCATGTCTTCAAACGTCTTATGAATGTCGTCGAAAGTCCCTTGAACGTCTTCGAACCCCTCGTGAATGTCTTTGAAAGTCTCTCAAGCGTCTTTGATCCCCTCATGAATGTCTTCAAACGTATTATGAATGTTGTCGATGGTCTCTAGAACGTATTCGAAAGTTATTTGAACGTCTTCAAACCCTTCGTGAATGTCTTTGAATGTATCTACAACATCGTCGATCCCCTCATCGATGTTTTCAAACGTATTATGAATATCGTCAAAGTACTCTTGAATATCTTCAAAAGTCTCTGAATGTCTTCGCACCTCTCGTGAATGTCTTTGAAAGTCTCTCAAGCGTCTTGGAACCCCACATGAATGTCTTCAAACGTATTATGTACGCCGTAGAAAGTCTCTTGAACGTCTTCGAACCCCTCGGGAATGTCTTTGAAAGTCTCTCAAGCGTCTTCGAACCGCTCATGAATGTAATCAAACGTATTATGAATGTCGTCGAAAGTCTCTTGAACGTATTCGAAAGTTTCTTGAACATCTTCGCACCCCTCGTGAATGTCTCTGAAAGTCTCTAAAACGTCGTCGAACCCCCCTATCGATGTCGTCAAACGTATTATAAATATCGTTAAAGATCTCTTGAATGTCTTCGAAAGTCTCTGAAGGTCTTCGCACCTCTCATGAATATCTTCAAACTTCTTATGAACGTTTTCGGAAGTCTTTTGAATGTCTCACGAACATCTTCATACGTCTCATAATGGTCGTTGAAAGTCTCTTGAAACTCTTCGAAGGCCTCATGCATGTCTTCAAACGTCTTATGAATGTCGTCGACAGTCTCTTGAACGTCTTCGAACCCCTCGTGAATGTCTTTGAAAGTTTCTCAAGCGTCCTCGAACTCTTCATGAATGTCTTCAAACGTATTATGAATGTCTCCGAAAGTCTCTTGAACGTATTCGAAAGTTTCTTGAACATCTTCAAACTCCTCGTGAATGTCTTTGAAAGTCTCTCAAGCGTCGTCGAACCCCTCATCGGTGTCTTCAAACGTATTATAAATATTGTCAAAGATCTCTTGAATGTCTTCGAAAGTCTCTGAAGGTCTTCGCACCTCTCATGAATGTTTTCAAACTTCTTATGAACGTTTTCGAAAGTCTCTTGAATGTCTCCACGAACATCTTCAAACGTCTCATGATCGTCGTAGAAAGTCTCTTGAAACTCTTTGAACCTCTCATGCGTGTATTCAAATGTCTTATGAATGTTTTCGAACGTCTCTTGAATGTCTTCAAACGTATTGTGAATGTGTTTTGGACAAACCCCTCGTGAATGTCTTTGAAAGCCTCTCTTAAGCGTCTTCGAACCCCTCATGAATGTCTTCAAACGTGTTATGAATGTCGTCGAAAGTCTCTTGAACGTATTCGAAAGTTTTTTGAACGCCTTAAAAACCCCTTGTGAATGTCTTTTAAAAGTCTCTTAAACGTCTTCGAACCCCTCATCGATGTCTTTAAACGTATTATAAATATCGTCGCAGATCTCTTGAACGTCTTCGAAAGTTTCCGAAGGTCTTCGCACCTCGCCTGAATGTCTTCAAAACGTCTTATGAACGTTTTCGAAAGTCTCTTGAATGTCTCACGAACATCTTCAAAACGCCTCATAAGCGTCGTAGAAAGTCTCTTGAAACTCTTTGAACCCTTCATGCGTGTCTTCAAACGCCTTGTGAATGTTTTCTAACGTCTCTTAAATGGCTTCGAACGTCTTATGAATGTCTTCGGAAGTCTATGGAACGTTTCACGAACGACTATCGAAAATCTTCGAATGCCTCGCAAACTTCCACCAAACGGGTTCACGAACATCTAACGAACGTATACTGATAAATGTCTTCGATTATCATTGGGCGATTATATTAATTTATTTTGAATCAAATTCCATACAAAAAAATGAGTTTCACATTCGAATGTAATATTGTATTTAGTTGCACAATCCGATATCAGGTGATGCGGACATAACTAAGTACGGGTTGAGGAGAATAAAAAGTACATAATGTTACATTTCTTTTATTTGCATGATTCTTTATGATTCAGCCACCAATTAAATATTTTTAATACATTTTTTAAGGCACAACTGTTTTTATGCTTTTCACATCGTAGAATAAACCTTCCATCTAATTTACTTGAGACATCCATATCGTCAAAGTCTATATTCAACGACTCAATAAATAGCTCATTTTTCATATTTATTATATCAGCTAGACATTCTCGTTTTTCATGACCCTCAACATATACGATAGGACACATATCGCCGTCCGTTGAACCTTCAACTCCAGCTGTTATTGAACCTTCAGCATGCTATATGGAACGTTTCCATATGCCCACTTTAGACCATGATGATTGCGAATCGACCATGATGCTTCGTATCTCGCAGATTTTGCCGATCTATGCAATTTTATGGATAATTGTCGGTCAATGGACAATAGTCAACAATGCGATCATGTAAGATTAAAACAATATGCAGTTGTATTCAGTGGTGAATCTTCTTTACATTCGAACTCTATTCACACATCTACGGTAGCATTTTTTTTACAGGCTCGTTCTGATGTGATCAATCATTGACAGTGGGAGGGCCGTTACATTAAGACTTGGCGATGGTTAGTAAAGAACGATCACTATTGCAGTCACAATGGTATTTACAAAATCGAGAGTACATATTGAACAAAATGTCGAAACTTTTTTGAAGTCCTAATTCGAATCATTTTGAGAAAAGACTGCTGAATTGAGATAAAGTTTAGCACTTGTGATTTTGCAGTCGGTGAATAATATAATGGCCTTTACCATGCATTATCTTTTTACCAGTCTGCACCGCACCAATTACATATTTTGGTTACTTTAGTTGGGAGGTAGCTTTTTCGGTCCATGAATGTTTCGTTGTGCTTTGAAGCGATGGACAGTCGTATAGATCCCAAGAGCGAACAACTCATATTCAAGTATCGCTCACTTTCCAATGTTCGAAGTAATGATAATTTATTGATCTCATCTAATATTATGTGGGGCATATGCCATTGTATCTTGAGTAATTCAACTTCTACCTCTAGTGGTTGATGATGACTGAATGCACAATTATTGCCATAGCGTGAAGGTATTAGAATTAACTCATGACGAGCATTAATTTTCGTAGAAAATGTATTTTATGCACAGCACTAGTTTTTCCAGTTCTGTCACGAACTATGATATGAAATCGGCGCTGTGATGTGGTCGATACTATGATAGCGATTCATCATATGAAAAGCACATGTGGTAATCAATAGTGAATGCTTCATGATATTGGTGCATATCCTCTGCTACGTTCTTCCCATCAGTCTTTGCACACTCTCATCTTCTCTCTATAATTAGTAAAAAAAAACACTCCAAATAGGCATCTACAGTGAATGGATGTGTTGCTTTCCGATTGAAGTTGATGATTTGGAACCACTTATTGGTATCATTTGATAGTCGGATGGCGCAGTGCTTTATTGCTCCATAATCGATCTCATGTGATTGTGGTTTATCCGTTGAACTAAAGTAATGCAGACACCTGTGAAATACTGGATTGTTGTTTAATTCGTCTAGCACATATGACGGTATAGTAATTGTGTTAACTTCACACACCGATGGCATATATATATTTCTTTATGGATGCCTCTGTTCTGCGCTCACGAGGCTTGATAGGTTCTTTATCTATGTGATATGTTATACATTTTTATCTTCGGTATCTTGTATGTATAGCAAATTGATATGCTTTTCTCCTTCTTCTTATGTTGAGCCACGCGTATCGGAGCAATGTCTTCTTCGGTGGTATACACGTCGATGGATAAATTGTTTTGAAGCACAATTTTTTTCTTTATTTGACCTATAGTTCCTGGAAATCCAGTATTCGATAGATTCAATACCGTTGAATAATGCATGTAAGAAGATCCGTGGTCACTGTATCGGTCAGCTGGGTATAAAGCTGTGACTGTCACCCATGCGAAACGTGTATTATCTCTTGATTGCACATTAATCGCAGCCCTCATAATTATTATTTCCCGTGGCAATGGGATATAACATTCAACACGTATTGATTTATACTTATTCACAATTATTGTAAGATTACGTATTTTTCGTAAAGCTCAACTACTACCACGTTGTTGAAATTCAGCGAGCCGGGGTTAAAGTATAGACCATCACGCGTTCAAGTCGAGTTCTTACCACATTAACCCTTCACCGCTGTGTCCTACACCCATGCTTATAAAATGCCTGTACATGGAATACTTCAATCCTTCCCGATGCGGTATTTGGCCTATCAATGACTATTGATGTTTAGTTGATCATCGTTGGCGCTTAATTCGGCTTTGCGTCTTCAGTACTTCGATGAACTCGACGATCTGTTGCCTCCACACAGCAAAAGTCGTCGATCGAACTTAGGAGCGTGGCTTGGTTGTGCAAGATTTCTTCTGATGGTTGATTGTTGTTCTCCATATTAACGAGTTGAAAAGTCTTCCCAGAGAGATATGTTAGTTCACTGCTTCATTCAAAGTGTGGCCACTTTTGAGCGCTGCCGATGATTAAAAACGGTCTCCCATCACAACATATTTTTGTCGTTCCCTTCTAGCTCGGAAAATGTTCCCTTCTAGCTCGGAAAATAGAATCACCTCCACCAGAGTTTTTTAATATCACGTTGATATCTTTTATCGCGGAAAGCATGAAAAACAAATTCATACACAGAACGAGCCGGTCGGGGTTCAACGGGAGCGAAAAAACTTAATAAATAAATAAATAAAATAAAAATAAATTAAAATAAATATAAATAAAAGGCAAAAAAAATTGAATAAATACCTCGTTTTCGTATATGTGTTTCGGATAGTCAACACATTACTTGAGCGGAATGTTATTTTTTCAAAATGTCCCCGATGCTTAGAGGGTGGCTTCGAATGTCGACGTAGAAAAAAAAATGCCTTAAGCATATGGCTGATTTGGTAAGTTTTGTAAAGCTTCAAGTGTCACTTGAATAGGTTTGATGTTGCTCTGCGAAGAGCCCTATGATTCGTGACAGACTTCATACATACTGGAACACGCGGCAACATATATTGAAAAGTCTATGATGCTCTGTATAATACGCCAGTTCAGTCTCCATGACCTAGACGCTGTTCTGTAGAGATCGCGAAAGTCAATGATTGGCGAGCCTGGCTAGCTTTCACCTCCACGAGTGCACACTTTTCTGGACAGCAGATGCCTACCCCACAGGGATAGTTAAGGAAAGAAAAGCCGTCCCCTTCATGTATCGCTTCAAATTAACGAGATTTGCCTACCCATATATGACCATTACATGCACACATCGTGTGTGTGTGAGTTTTATTTTCACACGGACTAAATAGTGTAGAAAGAAAAACACTGCATCGATGCTAATCTTTTTTATGTCTATAATAAATTAGGAGATTTATGGGTTTTCAACGATCGCTCACCACTACCTGACCCCCGCCCCCACAAAACACTCGTCGACGACGCCTTCCCCCTCCCGACAGTCGCTCTTCGGACCACATGGCTACCCCCTCCACAGAGACCCATGGCATGATGTCACGTCCCCGCGCTGGACCCCCGCCACCAGGCACTAGGCTTCCCCGCGCTGGACCCCGCCGCCCCGCTCCCCCCTGAGATCCCTGTGTTAGAACCGCCCTAGCTCTTCTACTAATTGTTTAAGTAATTATTGTTACGTAAATTTTACCGTCGTTTTTTGCAGCGCGTAAGCCGTAATCATGTTTGCTGACTGAGAGGTATAGAACATACCGTATCTATCGATCATACTCATGATCGAGAATAAATGCAATAATAACTTTTTTAACAATTATTTTTGTGTAATTTTTACCGTTATTTTTCGCAGTGCGTAAGCAGCAATCATGTTTGCTGACTGAGAGGTATAGAACATACCGTATCTACCGATCATACTCATGATCGAGAATAAATGAAATAATAATTTTTTTAACAATTATTTTTGTGTAATTTTTACCGTTATTTTTCGCAGTGCGTAAGCAGCAATCATATTTGCTGACTAAGAGGTATCGAACATACTGTTTCTACCGAACATACTCATGATCGAGAATGAATGCAAAAATAATTGTTTAAATAAT
Source organism: Ophion ellenae (assembly GCA_963210295.1). Classification (NCBI taxonomy): domain Eukaryota; kingdom Metazoa; phylum Arthropoda; class Insecta; order Hymenoptera; family Ichneumonidae; genus Ophion; species Ophion ellenae. The sequence goes on along the minus strand of OY723385.1, from coordinate 16,354,089 downwards.
TATTGTTGCGTAAATTTTACCGTTGTTTTTTGTGTAATTTTTGTGTAATTTTTACCGTTATTTTTCGCAGTGCGTAAGCAGCAATCATATTTGCTGACTGAGAGGTATAGAGCATACTGTATCTACCGATCATACTCATGATCGAGAATAAATACAATAATAATTTTTTTAACAATTATTTTGGTGTAATTTTTACCGTTATATTTCGTACTGCGTAAGTAGCAATCATATTTGCTGACTAAAAGGAATAGAACAAACTGTATCTACCGATCATACTCATGATCGAGAATAAAAGCAAAAATAATTGTTTAAATAATTGTTGTTGCGTAAATTTAACCGTTGTTTTTTGCAGCGCATGAGCAGCAATCATGTTTGCTGACTGAGAGGTATAGAACAAACCGTATCTATCGATCATACTCATGATCGAGAATGAGTGCAATAACAATTTTTTCGACAATAATTTTTGTGAAACTTTTACCGTTGTTTTTTTCTGTGTGTAAGCAGCAATCATATTTGCTGACTGAGAGGTAGAAAAAATACCGTATCTACCAATCATACCCATAATGGTAGAAAAATGGGTAAATGATTGTTTAAAAAGTTGTTTTTGCGTAATTTTCACCGTTGGTTTTTGCAGCGCGTAAGCAGCAATCATTTTTGCTGAGAGGTATAGGACGTACCGCACATTTGTTAATGTAATAATTGTTAAAAATAATTAATTTTGAACAATTATCTCGCTGCAGAAAAGCGCGAGCCGCCAGCGAGAACTCTTGCTACGAAGTTGATATTCTCCATGATCTCGAATTTCGTGCGAAGTCGGCGTTGACAAAGAAAACGAAATTCTTTGTCGACATTGACCGTGGGTCAGCGTTTGGGTATATACGTGTATATACCCACACGAAGTGTGTACTCGCGGGACAGCATGCGGGAAGAAAACAATCTTCAACCGCGTGCGTCCGACGTAGCGAATGCCACAGCACACGAGCACACACACACACACGTTGCGTCCAGGCAGAACAATACAATGTAAGCCTCGTCGCAAGGTGGCCCGCGGTTCCGTCGCAGCGCGCGTTCGGAACGAACGCGCGCTGTGACATCTAGCGGTAGGGAGTAGTAGCTCGTGCGAGCTCTGCCCTACCGATTCGTGCCGGGACCGCGTCGGAGTTTTGCGTCGGGTGTCATTCCGTCTTAAATCGAGTTAACGGATTTGCGTTGATATAATAAAACAAGGCGGATATAATTAAAGAGGACTAATAATTATGTCAAACCGCTACTATAGTGTTAAGAAAGGGTGACCATTGAAAAAATAAAAGTACGACAACCGTGAACATGAATTGTGATGTTTGCGATGGTAATATAACGTGCGAAGTGCTAAGTGCGCAACTAATTTTCAGGGTTTCTTTTACCAATGAAAAATCGAAAATTTCAAGACAAATACAAAAAATGGTTCATTCGAAGTATTGTCCCTCGCTATTTACACATTTTTGCCATCTCTCTGGCAATACATAAATACCGCGACGAGAAAAAAAACGCGTCTTTGGACTGAAACCATTCGTCCAACCAATTTTGTACTGAATCCTAATTGGCCAAGTATAGCCCACCCAAGCCATGCGCTATCGACCGGAACAAATGATAGTCTGAAGGGGCCAGTTCTGGCGAATACGGCGGCTGCGGAAGCAGATCCCATTTCAGTGTTTTTATGGTGTCCTGGACGATGGAACTGCGGTAGCACGGAGCGTTGTCGTGCTGCAATATCACACGTTCGTGTCTCGTGGCCCATTCTGGCCGTTTTTCGAGCAATGCGCGGTTCAAATTGATTAGTTGTTGTCGGTAGCGATGCCCATTGACAGTTTCGCCCGGTTTCAGCAGCTCATAGTACACGACTCCTTTCTGGCCCACCAAACGCAGAGCATTGTCTTCTTTCTGAAGCGATTTGGCCGTGCCGTCGATGTTGACGCTTCGCCAAGTGAAAGCCACGATTATCTGCGTTTGGGATTCTCGAAATCTATCAATTTTTCATTGCCAGTAACAATGCGATGCGTGAAACTCTTTCTGTTCTGCCGCAAAAGCAAAATTTCGGGAGTCGCTCTTCGATTTTCCATTTGTTTCTCAGTCAACTCATGCGGCACCCACTTTCCTTCCCTATGAATTGTTCCCATGGCGTGCGAACGTTTCGAAATACATTGCCGAGTCGCATTTAATGCCTCGGCAAGTTTATCTTCTGTTTAAGTGTCATCTTCATCCAATAACGCTTGCAGATCGGCGTCCGCAATTGTTTGCGGTCTTTCCGAGCGCTCCTTGTCCCCAATCTCAAAATCGCCACTTCGGACCCGCTTGAACCAATCTTCACATGTTGTTTTTGATGGTTTATGTTCGCCGTAGGCCTCCTCAAGTAACCGACGTGCTTCAGCTGCTGTTTTTATTTAGGTTGAAGCAGAAAAGCAATGCTTCCCGCAAATGCTGTTTATTTGGCACAAACTTTGACATTTTCGAGGTTAGAAAAAAGGTCGTTGTGTTGCGATATTTGTTTATATTACGACTGGGTATTCTTAACAGATGTCCAAGCTATAAAGACATCTAATTTCAGACCTGTATGCCGACTACATGTGTCGCTAACGCCATCCATGTTTGAAACCCGGGAACTTAGTTGCGCACCAGTAATTTAAGAAACGAAAAAGAGTGGAGAGTAGTTGTAAGATCAACATCCACCGTGTCAAGAAAAAAAAATGACCCGCGATGATACTGATGAACAAATTGGACATTACGAACCAAGTGAACATCTTCAAAATATTTATAGTAGTGTCAGTGATCGAAGTGAGCACAATAATGAGGATTATCGACGACAAGAGAATGGTTACAAAAATCAAGCGACAATGAAGGAGAAATTAATAACTTTCCCATTGAAGCATACCCAAATTCTACCGCACAATGTGCTCTCTGATGTGTTAATACTTTTGAGGTCCGAAGGTTATGTTAATTTTCCGTGAACTGCACAAACGCTATTGGGCAATAATCAGCTAAAAAACGTGAAGCCCATGATAAGAAAGAGAGGTACTACGCGGAAATATATATCCATCGGTATAGAGACGCAATTCAAAAAACAGATTAATCGAGAAATGTATATCGAGGAAAAAAATTGCATTTTTATAAGCGTAGATAGCGTGCAAGTCTATCGGAGCTCAAGCCAGCCGTTTTGGCCAATTTTAATGAATGTGCACCATAACAACTACGTGAGTTTACCCTGCCTTATCGCGATGCACTTAAGTGATTCAAAACCGAGAAATGTCGTGGACGTCATGACCAATTTTGTCACAGAAGCCCAAATTTTATTGGGAGAACAAATAAGTCTCCGCCGTTTGACAAACGATGGCCCCACCAGGAGGTTATCGTTTAACTTGTCAGGTGTAAAACGTTATGTTGTAAGGTTCGATATCTGGCAAGACCATAGCCTTAAAACATTAGCGATTTTGTAACAGCATCACATAATTTTGTCGTGCTAAAATTTCGAGTTTTAGGCCGAATAAGCGTCATTTGCGGCAACTCTTACGTTTGGCACGAATCTCCCTCCAATAATGCTTTCAATTTCGCTTCTTCGTTTCGGCCTTCCGCTACGTTCTTTGTCTTCGACGTCGAACTCACCGTTCTAAAACTTTTAAAACCACTCACGACAACTTTTCTCACTCAAAACAGTCTCACCATATGCTCTACAAGCAATCGATGCACCTCATCTGCAGATTTCTTCAAATTTAAGAAGTAAAGAAGAGTTATAAAGTTCCCGCAAATTACTCTTATTCAGCTGAAAACTCGACATTTTCACACGAAAAAAATTATGTGATGCTGATACAAAATCGCTAATATTTCAAGGTTACGGTATTGCCAGATGTTCAACCTTACGGTATGACGTTTTACATCTCACAATTTCAACCATAACCTTCTAGTGGGACCATCTTTTTTCAAAAGGCGGAGACCCATTTGTACTCCCAATAATAACAAATGGTGTAATAATAGGTCAAAAGAAATATAGTTTCCGAATTGCTGCCATTATATGTGATAGTCGTGCGCGATCATTTTTAAAATGCTGTGATATTCATAATGGATTTCACGCGTGTGAGAGGTATATCGTTAAAGGTGTAATATCGAATAGAAAAACAGTTTATCCACAGATAGATTGCCAGAAGCGCACGAAAAGATCGTCCCGCTTAATAAAAGATCTAGAACATCACTTGCCGGAGCTTATATCACCATTGCTCGGATTATCGAAATTCTATATAATTAAATCGGTTCCCCTGGATTCGACGCACTTGTATTAAGATGTAATGAATTTTCTACTCGAAAATTGGGTTTGAAGAAAAAGTCCGCAACGCGGTAAGACAGGGAAGTTGAAACATTTAAAAAGCCTTATAGGGTCACTTAAGAGGGAATGACACGTCATCGCGGTCGGTATGGTAGAACAATTATAGATTCCCAAAAATCTCTGAAACGGCTCTTCAGATCCCGTCGAAACTTTGCCAAACGACGTCAAATAGATAGACGAACAGCTGTCTTCCCCTCAAATTTTCTAAATTTGAGGAAAAAAAACTAGATTGGCTTATGATAAGCCAATCTACATTTTTTTTCTCAAATTCAGAAAATTTGAGGTGAAGACAGCTGTTCGTCTATCTATTTGACGTCGTTTGGCAAAGTTTCGACGGGATCTGAAGAGCCGTTTCAGAGATTTTTGGGAATCTATAATTGTTCTACCATACCGACCGCGATGAGGTGTCATTCCCTCTTAAACCTACAATTCCGTGTGAGTTTCAAAGCAATGTGTTTGATTTGGACGATATGGCACGGTGGAAAGCCACTCAATATAGACTTTTGCTGTTGTATAACATTAGAAGATATTGTATACAAAGCAGAAGAAATGCATCAACTCCGCGTACAAAATATGATGATTCGATCGACACCCCCGAATAACATTGTGCAAATGAAAAACGGTAACGTGTTCTCAATAACAAACATCTTAATAAAGAGCCGAAAAAATGCAGACTTGCAGCTTGCTCGGATTACTCCATAATGGACGGATGCTTTGTGAACAAAATAGACGACGTGTTCTCGGAACCGGATGCATCTTAAGAGTTTGGGTTAATTCAAGTTCTAGAAGTGTCGTGCAAAATAAGCACTGCATCTGTGGAATATGTATGTAGAAAGTGCATTGGGATAGTGGCCGGCTATTGCCGTTATGTGGTAACTTTACTACATTGATCATATAAATATTCAAAAATAAAAACTAAAAAACTGAATTTACCTACTTGACTATGGGTGCAGTTTCATGTAATAATAATATAGTAATTTGGTATTCCTCCGTATTCGGGATGACTCATATTCAGTTATTTTAAGCGATTTTCTATTGAATTTTCTATTTCTGACGGAACTCGTTGCAAAAATGTTGCGCAAAGAGTCGCAATATCGTTGGGCCCCGATACTTTGTGCGCCCAACCTATAATTTTTAGACGATTCTCGCGGCTGCGGTCGAAGGATATTTGGTGAGGGTATACGGATATACGGATATACGGTATAGGGTATACGGATATACGGAATCGATCCGGTTCTCTGTTCGGCCGCACAAGTGATTGACGCTTCTTTCCTTCGTGCTACGAAAAGTTTTGCTTACATAGAAAGAGCCCTTCAAGCGAAGAAAAAAAGTGAGGAACTAAAATTTCCTGAAATGTCTTTTAATAATTCTGATTTTTCGTGAGTTTATAATGTTTGATTTAATTTCAGAATGGATAGTATCCATAAAAAAATGCTTCTTAATAATCGTATTCGACAAAAAAGTTGACAATGATTTCCCGATAATCAATTTAGTGCCGCGCTCATGGGTGTCGTCATTGGATGACAAACTTTTCTGTCGATATCCAAACAAATCCATCTATGAAAAGATTGATAAGTGGATCAAAGAACAGAAAGAGCCTGGCTTTAAGTGGGCCAATTACGCTGTCCTGAAAGTTATCAACGAAGCTTGTAAATGTCAAATCATTCAGTAATGGGTTGTGATGTCCAAAAACAATCCACGTTATTGATAATTGCAAACTACTATCAATATCATTTCACTATCAGGTAGTTACGATCGAGGTCTTCAGCGTTTGCGGCTGTCCATGGAAACTTTCGAACTGGCTCTGGGCACGGATACCGAACCAACTCAACAATGTCATCTTTGTCGAAAAAATAGGATAACAAAAGCTTTGACAATTAATTTCACGTTGCCAAATTTATATGGCGATTTGAATATAACAAGCTTCTGTGGTACGTTATATTGTTGATCGTTTAAAATATCCATTATAATCTTTTGAGGATTCATGTTAATAATCTCACATCCTCGCGTGGATAATAAAACAAATTTAGGACTTTTTTCGATGAATAGGGAACACGATTGACGAATTGATCGGATCACAGTACGTTGAAGATACCAATAGTAACCAATAGGGGGGTGCGGGTAGCAGAATTGGTCGGGTCGGGTCGGGTCGGTTCGGGTCGGGTCGGGTCGGTTCGGGTCGGGTAATTAGACTATGATCCGATCGGGTACCCGAGTTTTTCGGGTACCCGTGATCGGACGGGTATACTCGAACTTTATCGAGTACCTGAGTTTTTCGAGTACTCGTCTCACATCGGGTACTCGATAAGCCGTGTTGCTGGAACAAAATTTCATTTCATAGTATAGTATTATACGTATTATATAGTATTATAGGTATACGTATTATAGTATTATACATAGTATTCAACGGACGAAATAGACTCCAGCTTTATGTTCTCTACCCTTCGCGGATAGGTTGGAGGTCATAAGAAATACAAATAATTTATTTAATAATTCTAGTATTTTTGTTATGTATAGATTTACAATTTTTCCGGCAAACTTCTTCTAAGACACTCGCATTTCAGGAAATATCGAGATATTTGAATGTCGAAAAACTGAATAAAAGCAAGATTCTCCGTCGAATTTTCATTAATTCGGTCTAGTGCTAACAGGTAGTTTCGGCGATATATTCTTCTTAATTTAATTTTTTGTCATTCTTTAATTTTTTTCAGATCAAACTTGTTCTTCAAACGCTTATATCTTTGAAACTAATCAAGATAGTTTCAATTTTAAAATGTCAAATGGAAGCTACATTCTTCTCGCTTCGAATAAATGCAAGGCGTTGAATCTTCGTCTTTTTGGGTTTTTTTCCCATTTAAAACCCACGTTAAAAATTCAAAACTTTAGGGCGTTCGCCGGAACAGAAGATATTTATTGTACATTTTTTCCTTTCGCACACTTTTTAGTGATGCCAAAACGCAACTTTCTCGCGCCGTTACGATACGATCCGCCAAAAGTGACCGTTTTTCACTCCGCCCTACAGACACACACACGCGCGCGCGCACGTACGTATATACACACACAGGATAGAAAAGTGAGACGAAACAAGATTTTTTACAGTATTATCATTTATTCGCTTTACTGCCTTCTTCGAGTTTTTGTTTTCTCCCATTATTTGGTCGATACTCCTGAATGAAAAATAATAATAAATATAAATAATAGATGCGGTTCTCCGAGTTGTTTACGAATATTCGAAGTTTAAGAGTACTCGCCGTTTACGAGTACCAAAAATTTGAGAGTACCCGATAGTGGCGGGTAATGCAAAAACGTAACCCGTCGGGTACCCGACCCGACCCGAACATCGGATACCCGCACACCCCTAGTAACTAACGAGAACAGATGCAAGGAGAGGATTCTGCCATTAGTATAATATAGATGCAAAATAGAATACTTTCTAACAATAATGTTTGATGAATTATTTTATTCCCAGATTTATTGAAGCGTCACATCGATACCAAATTCGAAGAACTGCAGATAAATTTAACGCGTAAAATTGACTCCGCGAAACGCAACATATTATACGATTTGGATTTAAAAATCAACGACGTTAAAATCGATATGAATTTCTCGTCGGTTGGCCCAAAGAAAAACATTTCTACGGCACGAGAAAAGACAGCATCACCTCTTCCCATCATCGATTTGGATGAATTTCTCCGATTCGATGCTGAAATAAACAACGACGGAGACAAGAAAGATACTCTGGTAAGTGTACTTGTTTATAATTATATGTATTTAATGATTACATGAAAAACTCGGTGACTGTGAAACATTCATATACAACTGCAATTGAAAAGATTTTTCTTTTGCAGAAAACACTGTTCGCTTCCTTAATCGTGGTTTCGAAGGACATAAAAAACGACATCTCTCAAATGATCCTAGCGATAATTTCGAAATCAGTTGAATTAGAATACAGTGGATGCGGGGGAAAACGAAGTCCAATAATGGGAAACTCAATTTCAGCGAGACTGCAATTTTCGCATGATCCAGAGGTATTAATTATATTCTAATAGCTATGCTTGAATAGACATTAATTGGAATTGATATAAACTATACTGAATTGTTAATATGTACAGGGTGCCCCGTAATTGATGGATAATCTTGCAACCCTTCATTGCAAGCTTTAAGACCGTTAAGAATTAAAAAAATATATATTTCCCGTGTTGTCCCGCAGATATGATTATTTTTCAAAGGAGTTGAAAAAATTCAACTACCGATCATTCAGTACTGTCAGTGTGGAAAATTATACAAATAAACATTCAATGAAAATAATTTACTAGTCGTCGTAGTATGAAGAACTTTGAAGAAAGTCGAATATTTTAAACCTTTTTTGAAAAATAACAACTTAGAGACCACATGGGGAAATTTTTGTTTAATCGTCTTCTGACCGGTCCTAAGGCATGCTGTAAGGGGTTGCAAAGTTATCCATTAATTACGGGGTACCCTTTATATACTTTAAAAAACGATACAAAAAAACTGGTCTTTATGTATTTTTTAAATGTCTGTACTAAATATAATTTATTTTCTTTCAGAGGTTTTGGAAGAAAAGTGGGCTGAGAACCTCATCAAATACTATTTAAAGTGAGCCGTTGACTAGCTAGGACAGGCGATCGAGAGGGCGGCCGGCGAGAAAGAACTGTCCATGATATTGCACGCGCGCAGCCATATCCAGAAACGCAATAGTTTTATTTAAGGGGCTATACCAGTGTGAACGCTGAACATTTTGGTGATTTTCGGGAATTTTTTGGAAGAAAAGTACTCAATTAAATGCTTCGGAAAATTGCGAATATATTTGGCTATATTCGACCTATATTACATCACTTTTTCATAGAAAAATATTGAGATCCATGCGACTTATGCGCTGCTTTCGGAGGCGCAAAAAAAAAGTTCCTCCACTGCTGACATGATTCCGGCCGATTTAGTAGCTGAAACCGAAAAAGAAAAAATTTCATTAAACTGCAAGGTATTTCCTGAACAATGACGTAGGATTTTCGGAAAATATCAAAATCTAACAAAATGGCGTAGTTGTGAAATAAAGTCTGTTTTCTTGCCTATAAAATGGTCGTTTTTTCAATGTGAAATCGTCAATTTTCATCCAATCAAAAATATCCTACATCACTGTAGAGTAAATATATTCAAGAGTACTCAGTTCAAATTTCAAGTCAATTGGATAATTGCTCTTTGAGTTACAATATCGGAAAATTTAAAAAATCTCATTTCGAGAAAAACGCGTTTAAAGATTAAACTATCGATTTTTGCAAGGTAAAATGATATTGATATAAATGATAATCATATTCTTGAAAGTATAAACTGTCGAAAAAAGCAAAAAATAAATTGTTTTAAAGTGTCACACTGGCATAGCCCTTTAATGATACATTTCTTAGATTTTTCAGTCTGATGTAAAAGCAGCCCTGCTGAAATGTTTCTAACCCTCATTACCTCATGAAATTGTGAAAATTCTCATGAATATGCGAAGTAACACAACGCTGAAAAAAAACGTTCTATACATTGTCTAATGTTCCATTTATCTCAATTCAATTTTAATTTAACCTAAATTTATGAACTTGTACAATATTGTTATTTTTATTCAGTATGATCTTTTTTATCATTTTAATCTCTATAAAATAAATGTACATAATGAAACGTAATTAGTGTTTTCATTGATCATATCGGCGTATCAAAAAGCCAATGCCGACCCAGTATTGGCTTCAGTATTGAATTAGAACCAAACCGACCATGGGCCGATGTCGAAGCCACTATTACACCAATGTGGGTTCCTTCGCTGAACCGATGCCAAAACCGATGCTGGGCCAATTCTCAGACCGGCAGTAGGCCAAGATTGAGGCCGGCGATTCAGGTGGGCAAATTTTCCACCCGACACTGTGCCGCGATCAAAACCTGCCGTTGGACGCACGCTGGTCGCCAACGTTGGACCGGGTCAATCATTTCGGCTTTGGTCCAAATGTCGCCCAGTTGTAATTCCAATAATCGGCCGAGGTTCGAGGACCCTCGGGGCGACGCTGGGTCGATGCTGGGCCAATTGTAAATCATTTTCAGAGCAATAAAGTTATTGTTGTTTAAACAAAGTGCCGCTGTTTCTGCATGCCCAATCGGTGTAGGTGGTTCTGCCCACTAGGATTATTTCAGTGGAAGTCAAAAATGGACTTTTAGCATAATTACAAAACTCTTGCATAACTATATAGAACCTTTTTAAAAAATTGAGAATCACGAAAATGGTATGCTGTAGGAAGAAGTTTGATTTTCAACCAAAAGAATAACTTTAATAATTTGTTATTACTGAATGGATACACATGTCGCAAAATCATCTGGTCATTTATTAGAAAATGTTGTTCACGTCTATGAAAGTGTCCGATTCACTCCGAATTCGGAGTGAATCAGACAAATAGATCTTAATATACGACTTACACCGTATTAAGAATAGTTATACTGCTCGCCGTAACACAGTGGGCTGACCCTTTACAAAATCCGTTACGACTCGGTAAATATGCCGAATTTGTAAAAAAAATTTGTTGCAAATTTTGTAAGCTTTTAAAATTTAAATCTACGTTTATGTACCTTTTAAGTACTTGCACCTATAATGAGTGACTAAGGAAGGAACTTTTTTGTAGTTATACTGTTTTGATTTTCAATTTTACTGAACATTATTTTTTACTTTTTAGTACAGTACCTTTTAAATAAAAGCTCCAGCTTTAAATAAAAGACCAGCTGTGGTGGAAGGGCCCCGCGTGGCTCGCAAAACATTCGACCTTCTGGCCATCATGGACGCCACCGGTCGACCCTGATACAGTCTTCGAAATTCGAAAAAAGCATGCAAACCTCGCAAATCAAGAAATTCATCCGGAAATTTGGGATCTCGTGGAACGATTTTCCAATTTTAACACACTGTTACGTATCATGGCATGGGTTTTTCGCGCCTCGTGTTGATTTCTGAAAGTTCAATGCACAGAGGCGTTCCTTTCGCCTCTTACGCCAAATGATTTGGAAAAGGCTCGTTTATTTTGGGTGCGAGCAACACAACAGGCGTATTTCGAAAAAGAATTACGCACTTTTCAAAACAAGGCGGCGATCTCTCAATCGAGCGCTCTCATTCGTCTCACGCCTTTCGTCGACGCCGCCGGTCTCCTTCGCGTTGGCGGCCGGCTGCAAAATTCGTTCTATGCACATCACGAGAAGCATCCTCTTATTTTTCCGAAGGAATCACCTCTAACAACCCTCGTCATTGATTATGCACATCGATCGACGCTTCATGGCGGTACGCAATTAACGCGCTCAACTCTTCGACGTCAGTACTGGATCCTAGGCGGTCGAGTTCCGATTCGATCCTTTCTTCATCGATGCATCGTTTGCGTCCGACAACGCGCTCAGCTCGGACAACAGCTGATTGGGCAACTTCCAGCTTCTCGGCTGACACGAGCACGACCGTTTCTCAACACAGGGGTGGATCTCGCAGGACCGATAACCCTCCGTACTTATCATGGCAGAGGGGTGAAAACGTACAAGTAACGCCATCTATCGACAATTTCGAAATGAACTCGCCGTCGACATAAAATTAGCCAGAAATGAGTTTCATCGGCGGAGGTTGTCGGGAATCTCGGATATGACTCGCTTATGTAAGGAGTTACGAACCCTGGGGCTCACTAAACCCGCCGCTGTCTCGCCCTTCAATTTCTATTCCCCTGACAATCTAAACCAGTTTTTCGTACAGGTAACGAATACACCAGATCACTGTCGACTCACTCACCTAGCGACTATCCTCGACGACCGTAGACTCGAAGGCCCCACCTTCGATTTTGTGGCTGTTAATGTAGAAACGGTCTCTGCGCTTATCCTGCAGATTGGATCATCGTCACTATCCGCAGGTGTCGATGGCATTAGTCCCTTCATACTCCAAAACTCCCATTCGGTTCTTTCAAATTCTCTGACATCAATCTTCAATGCTTGCTTGAGGCTCGCTCATTTCCCTCAAGCCTGGAAGCGGGCCCTAATTCGTCCTCTACTTAAACTCAATCCACCTAAATCTCTATCTGACACACGACCCATCGCAAACCTGCCTGAGCTCTCTAAAAGCCTCGAACGCATTGTCCACCAGCAAATAGTTGCATTCATTAATAATCATAATATTCTAGACTTACGACAGTCCGGCTACAGACAATATTTCAGCACCCAAACAGCTCTCCTTCGAGTCTGTCACGATATTAAAACTGCTGCCGATAACCGGAATATTACCATCCTGGTGCTATTCGATTTTAGTAAAGCCTTTGACACTGTTCCACACGTGAAATCACTCAGAAAATTAAAGCTGATCGGATTTTCAGACCACACTCTAAAATGGGTCTTTGCGTATCTCTCTTCCAGATCACAGGCAGTCATTGACGATGAAGGTCATTGTTCAGGTTGGTGCGATACTCACGCGGGAGTCCCCCAGGGTTCGGTCCTAGGTCCTTTACTCTTTTTATTATTCATCAACGATATTGGATGCAATCTCCGCCACTCCCAACACATGGTCTCCGCCGATGACCCTCAGATCTATCATAGCTGCTCGCCCACTGACATAGCCGACGGAATACGCCGCATCTCGGCCGACGTGCAAGTAGTGGCAGATTATGCTATTGCAAACGGGCTTAAACTGAATTTACAGAAATCGCTTGTCCTTGTACTTGGCTCAAGGGCTCATATCAATCAATTGAACCTGG